>JANHZU010004551.1:9554-28649 GCA_032468055.1 Acrochordus granulatus
TAAAAAAGAGGTTTACTGTCCTATGACTGGATGAAATATCTCAATACATACATTGATTTAAAGGAAGGTAGTTAAGGCACTTCTTAGATGAAATATCAACAGACTTTATCTTTCCAGGCTTCAAAATTCACAAGCCTGGTAACAATATTGGGGAAATAAAGACATGTTTTCTACTTGGAAGAAAGATGATGACAGACACAGAAAAAAATATAGAGGCATCACACTGACAATAAAGCTAAATATCGTCAAGGTCATGCTTTTCCTCAGTTGTAACATATGGCAGTTAAATCTGGCCCATCAGAAAGGCTGACTAAAGACTGATAATTTTGAATTGTGATATTGGCAAGAAATGATGAAGAATGTCTTGGTCTGCAAGAAGAATATTTCCCTTCTGATATTGGAACCCTGCTAATGTAACTAACATTTAGATATTTTGGACACATAAAGTGGAAGCAAGAGTCATTGAGAAGATCTCTGATGCTTGGAAAAACTTTAGAAAACCAAGCGAGAGAGAGATGCCAACAGAAGACAAATAGGTGTCTATTTGAGCAAATCAGTGCTCAGACCGTGCAAGCTTAAAAGAATCCAAAGAAGTAGTTATTGATAGACAATCCTGGCAATCTGTAGAGTCCTTGGTGCTTTCTGAGTTGGATTGTTTGCTTGTGGATGTTTCATCACCCAACTAGGTAACATCATCTGTGAGATTCTGACAGTGTCACCCAGCACAAGCAAACAACCCAGCTCAGGAAACACCAAGGACTCCACAGTTCAATCCTGAGCTACTCTGTTCCATTGAATCCACACAAAATAATATTAATTGGGTCATGAAAGGTCAGAGGTGTGTGAACTGCTTAATAAGAGACAGTGGGATACCTAAGTAGAATGGGTCCGTGTGTGTGTGTGTGTGTGTGTGTGTGTGACTTCTTCTGTCTCACCTCCAGCAAAGGTCATTATTTGGAGGAACAGGATGCCAATTAAATGAGAAATATCAGATTGGAATACAAGAGATTTAAAAGTCCATTCAGCATGAATTAAAAGAAATTAAAGGGCAATGTTATGAAAGCTTAATGTTTATTTTATTTATTTATTTGTTGTTCAAAATAAGCTTCTTTCAAAACTTGGGAATGATGAGTGGAAAAATGATTTAGCATAATGATGACTGACATGAAAACCAGCATGTATAAAAGCTTCTGGTATATTGTTTGACCAAGATAAGAGATCAGACAGCAACAGTGCTAAAAGTATAAAAAGAAGAAGAAAAACAAAGAAAGAAAGCAAAAAAAAAAAGGACAATAAAATCCATATGTAAAACAGATTACTGTGATGGATATAGACCTGACAGAACTAAGTTCAGAAAGTACTGAAACAAAGAAAACCTAGAGTTAATTAATAGTCTGCTATGTGGCTTATCAATATTAACATTTTAGAAATCAAGTTAATATTGACATTTTTTTATACTTAAAGGTTTGAGTTATCTAAACATCAGAGTGTTAATAATCTCCAGTCAACATTCTGAATATCACTGTAGTTCCTGGCAATGAAAGGACTCAACACACTGATGCCATAGATTACCAAAATGATGATGGCCATTCATAAATGACTGACATCAGGCAATGCACTGCCTACTTATTATGGTAACTGCTGTGGGAAGCCAATGAATAAGGCTGAGTCTCTTTCCCTGCAGACAGCCCAGAGAGGTACACTGCCAAGCAAGGTATCCTATATTCTACGATGGGCCCTGTGGGTTCAGATGGATTATTAAAAGGGCTCCTGCAAACCTATTTTGCAAGCATTCTATTCTTTTTTCTTTAAAAAAATTGAACTACTTTAAAAATAAAATGAGGTAGGGCAAAAAAAAATTCTGTGGTGCGTTTTGTCAAAAGATAGCCATACATGCTGCTATGGAATGAGGTTGGTACCCTTCAGAGGTACCAAAACCTTATGAAGAATTGTTGCATAAACTCTGTGAATATTTGTAGCTCAGGGTTGAATTGTGGTGTTCTAGGTGTTCTCTCAGCTTGAGTGCACTGATGATGTTACCTAGTTTGGTAATGAAATGTCTGCAGAAAAACAACGAAGCACAGAGAGTACATAGGACTCCACTCTGTGAACTGATCTGTGGCTTAATAAATTTTGAATGAATCTTTTGACCTCAAATACACAGCTTTCATTCTTCCTTTTGTGTAAACCACAATTAATCCAGAAAGCTCTTCACCAACTGGGGAACTATGATAGCAGTTTCAAAATAAGCTAACACTAAGCTTTGGTTTAATGTCTTGGTTTCTTATGAATGGAAACCTTAGAACCTAGTTCATTCAAATGAAACTTTACTTCCAAATTCCACCATGAAAGGGACTGAAGATGTCAGGTTCAATTGTGAATAATTTTATTAATATTGCTGAAGAAGAAAGCTTGACACGAAAACCTTTCAGTCCTCTTGTCTTATAGCAATTATTTTGAATTCTCCATAAGACCTTGTAACCTTCACTTAGTTGTTAATGCCAATCCTTAAGACTCTTAGCTCCTTTCCTTTTACATCACCCAGTTAAAACTGACAACATACATTTCCATCAAATACTGAATGAAATTTAGCAGTGGTGAATTATCAGAGGAATACCCTTTTTCTATTTTAATTATTTTCCCCTACCCAGAAGATGCCTGACACAATAGCATTCCCAATTTTGCCTGCCACAAATTGCCAAGCCATTTCAGGAAGCTTTTTTCATTGCTTTAGGCAGTTCTAGTAACCACGACCCCATCCTAGACTGATGCTGTCTGCCTCAAAATGTAGCTGAATATGCTCTAACTCTTGATAGCAAAAAGATTCTTAAGTGCTTTCAGCAATACAGTGAATTTTCCTTCTCTCCAGTGACGTTAAACATTCATTAGGGCTCTTGGCGCTTCTGATTATGTGTAGGATAAGAATGCAAGGGAAGAACAGCTGGAGACTATGTCAAGTAGTCTTGATAAACCATGGGGATAAACCATGAAGCAAAGTTCTAAGAATGTTTCCCATAATGTCATAACTGGTGGGGCTCCTCTGACCCATCCACTAACCAAAGAGAAGGGAAACAACAATTCTGAACAGACTTTCCACAACGCCGCCACCATAGCTCCAGGCACCCAAAAGTTGTTTAATGGGTTCCATTTAAAGGCACAATTGAAACTGCTTGCTTATAAATGGCCACACAGTTCTGTGAAGAAAGAAATTGAAGTCCACCCACATCAAAGATCCATGGGAACAAACACTTTGTAATTCAGATGATCTTGTAGTGTTTCCATTGGAGAATTAAAGGCATGTTTAATCATTTATCAAATACAATCCCTGAGAAAGATATTTGGCTTGTCTAATCAGGAGATGAATAGGAAAGTAATTTTGGGGCAAAGATGAAAATACCAGTGAAAAGTGAACTGCCACCTTAGACTGCCTTGAAGAAAAATATGGCAATTAAAGTAAGATTGCATTCTGTTTTATTTGCTGCAGTGCAAGACTCAAATTCCATTAAGCCATTCTTGCTTCCAATCTGACTCTATGGGAAAAAAAGAAATACATTTGCATTTGCAATGCAACCTCTGGCAAAATGTGAGTCTGCAGATGTGGCTGAACTGCAACTCCAATGATCCCTCACATTAGCCATGGTGTAGATGCACTTCACAGATATCCTGAAGATCACAAAATGTCCACTGAATTTATGGAAACACAACATTAACGAGATGCAACCTAGCATAATCAAGATAACCTTGATTATCTTAAGATAGGTCTTCTCCTCCCACATGATTAAGTCAACATGTTCTATGGACATGGCTTTGATAAATAAAACCCTTGAAGGTACTAAGCTAGCAATGATGACCTTTGATCTGATCCAGCAAGTCAGCTTGAAAGGAACTCAAGAAATGTCTTATACCTTTTGCGTAATTAAACATAATTTGCAGTCTCCATACAAACTCTATTAAAATTCTGTAAATGGGGCTCTAACAAAAGACAGCATTTTAATGGGTCTTTAAACCACCTTCATTTAATTATAGTTTTATAATGTTATGTCTGTTGTTAACAACATGATACACATTGCGCGGCAAATCTAAAGGCAGATTGATGGTGATACAGATGTTGGGAAAATGCCAACATGCACTATATCTGCATGTAGAAATGTTCATTTGCTCTTTCATAATTGTTACTTCAGTACAAATTTGCCTCAGTCACATTAGTTTTGGGAGGGTGGAATAACCATCTTTGACATATTTTATTAATACACTTTTCTTTATAATTCCACCTCAAATACAGCCATTTCCATAATGAAGTTCATGTTCTAGCTACATATAATTATTTCTACTTGGAACAAAATTACTTACATTTTAGATGGGGGAATGAATTGTGCTGCAATCAGGTGAGATAATAACACAGTATAGTAACCTTTTTTCCTTGAGAAATTACTTTCCACCAGTATCAAGACTGTCTTTTCAAGCACATTTTTCATCATGTGCTAATATTAGCTTGCAACTATTGATGGCTATAACATCTTTACCCAGTTTGATTTAAAATGGTGTTTAAGGAACCTTACATTCTCACATCAATCTTCCTTTTTAGGGTAGTTCTAAACTCAGTATTCTGATTCTCTGTCAAGGATGGTGTGATGATGGGATTTTTTTAACTTCAAATCTCTGAAAACCTCTAGACCAGTGTTTCTTAACTTTGGCAGCCCTAAGATGTGTGAACTTCAGCCACGCTGGCTGGGCAACTCTGGGAATTGAAATCCAGAACATCTTAATGTTGCCAAGATTGAGAAACCATGGTTGAGACTTTGTCACCTTGATATTCCAGATATGGGCTGGAGAACTTAATAAACACAAGGAACATAATGCAATATAATCCCATCATATATTTCTCAACAGTACTATATGTACATACCACTTATATATGGTTAGATGAATCATGATATCTCAAGCCAATTTTCCTAGCTTGTCCAACCTGAATGAGAGGCTAATTATACTGAGTATACTGATTCAGATGACAGATTATGGTAAAATGTAGTTATTGAAATCCTAGACTCAATAGAGTCCTAGAGTCTCACCAAAACTATCTCTCAAAGCCAAGATCACCAAACAAAAGCTTTCATGCTTTGGCTGTGTCATGTCAGCTTATTCAGTCAAAAAGTCAATCGTGCTGGGAATGATCAGCAGAAAAAGGGAAAGGCCACCTTAGTATTTGTTGGGTGAACACTATAAAGGATGAAACAGGGATGACTATGGCAGATCTGAAGGAGATGGTACAAGACAGAGAGACATAGAGAGTATTGAACTATGGCTGAATGGTTGACAACAATAATGCAGTTACTGTCAAGCACAAGCAACCAGAACCACTTGTGGACAGGTGAAAGTGTATATTTGTTCTTGGTTACCTATTGTACAAGAATCTTACTAGCCTGTCTACCTTCCTTGGGCAGAAACAGAGCTGCGGGTTGACCTTAAATGTTTCCTTCCCTGAACAAATTCTAAGCTGGACTATCTCTTTACTCTTCCTAGAAGGGCCTCCTCTCCTTCAGCTGGTGATTCCACCATAGTTAATCAGCATGCCATATCCCTGATGCTTAATGTACCATGGAAGAAATCTTAAAGACATTTGTTGTAGCTCATTGTTTTACTGATGTATTTTGCCTTCTTAGACATTGTCAAATATTAGACAAGTGTTCTCTGAATAAAACTATGTATCTCATAATTTTAAGGTTGTTGTTTATGGGAGCACAGACATTGCCTTAAGAATGTATACATGCAGATCACTGATATAGTAAAAGAAAATATTAAAGATGAATAATTCATTCTCTTTTTGCCACACCATAGAAACTTCTCTTTCTACTCTAGCTTTCCCTCTGTGAATGTTACAATGTTATGTTTAAAACATTCAAATTTCAGATTATTATGCTTTGTATTTTAAAAATGTCTTGGGTGAAATAAGAAGTATAAGTATGGATTTTATAAATAAAAATGGAAAGGAAAGGAAAGAAAAGAACTGTAGATTGGAATGAACTCAGGTAACAGTAGATGCTACTTCTGCTGCAAATACTCTTCTGATGTCAATGATGTTGATGGAAATTAAAATAAGACTCCAAAATTCAGGAATCGGATAAAGAAACTGTTGGAAACAACCAGCTTTCATCATTTATTGATTTCTGGTTTTAGCTTTGATTTCTCATTAGCAAAATAGGTCACAAATTTAGTTACTGACTGAATTAAAGAATGGCAAACCATTGTGATCGTATAGAAATTTTTTTAAAAAATATGGCACAGTAAAATACAGACACCAGTACTTGAATACATCGACCCTGCAGAAAAGCTACATGATGATGTATCATAATACGGAATGATATTGTCACAATTTTATAATTATCATAAAATAGGATTCATTGCTAAAATACCAGGATAAAACTTGTTTGATTTAGAAACAAAAAAGAAAAACATATTAAATGGTTCAACAACTAAAGATAAAGCACAATATATTCTATATTGGTGTGTATATGAATGTATAATGCTGTATTGGCCTTGTACCATAACATTGAGCAATCTAAAATTATTCATTCGCGTAATCATCTTATTCAATTAAAATAAATTGGTTTTAAAACCATCTCTTAAGTCTCCCCCCGCATCAAAATCCATAGCCAACTGTTTTATTGACTGAAAAGAGTATGCATGAAAAATAATTAACACAATTATCAAACTTTAATGCTTATCCTTAAAGTAAAGAAGGAGGGGAGACAATAAACCCTGCAATAAATCTTATTTTTAATTCTTAAGAAGATTAAAAAGCTACCCTGGGAGTCCAAGAGACATTTATGTGTTTTGATTTGAAAAGGAATGTGAAATAATATAAATGACAGCAAATCAAATTGCACATTTTTACTCTGCTGCCCTTAAAGAAAGGATGAGAGAAGGAAGCAGTCTGCCGGAATATGAGTAGGGCCAAATGTTATGCAGTTACTCGTGTTCAGCACCATTGGCTTATTTGACCTATTCCATTTTTGACAAGCATTATTACTCTTTTCCAGAGTTGAGATGGCCTAAGGGATGGGACTTTTCTTCTTGAAAAGGAATGAATAGAATAGGCCCGCTGAATGTAGAGCTGCTGCAAAATTCTCCTAAAACAAGTTGGAAATGTCTGTTTATCAGAAAATCTGAAGAATTTTGAACAGCAGATATGCAGCCAATATTTCTATGGGGATGTGTAAGTGATTTACATTCCTTGGTTGCATCTGTTTTCATTGAGAGCAAAATTAATATATGGGTATAGGAATAGGAAGAAACTTGCTGGATCAAATTAAAGATCTGCCTAATCCAGTACTCTGTTCCATTATGATGAGCTTATGCTTCAGCAAAAAGAGAGAGAAAAAACATTCAGAAGTGACCCTTCTTTGCTGTTTTCTGCTTAGATTCAATTCTATAGTGAAGCGAAACTTCTGCTAATTTACTAAGAGCTCACACTTCTCATCAATGTGGCTCAGAATAATTAACATGCAAGATATAATTTTTTTCTGAAAACTGCATATTAAAAAGCTCAAATGAATTAAGAAACAGCTATATTTTATGGCTTTTCCAAAAGAAAAAGAGGTTAAGGACAAATCTAATCCCATGGGAGAGCATTTCATAGACAGAGCCTCGAGATGGGCCAAAGAAATGGACTGGGACAATAGAAGCATGCATGTTAATTTTATTAACCTTTGGGGAACTGTATATGTCCCACTTTAAATTCACCTAAAGTCATTCAATACATATTCTAAGGCTCCAAGGCAACTGATGTTGCTGCAGCAAAGACATCTACAATATATGGGAACCTCTGGATGAGTTTTGAAGAAGCATGGCAAAGTTTCTCTTATTAAATAGTAGATCACTTCAGACAGGAAAAGGCTTCCTTGCTGAATTATAGTTTCCTGACTATAATTAAAAATCCCAATCCTCATGCCTAAATTTACAAATATTCCTGAAGTAAAAATAAAGGAAACTGTCTTGCACTGAATCCGACCACTGCGGTGACTTGCAATGGCTTTCCAGAATTCCAGATATGGTCTTTCTCATCCTTGATTACGGATGTTAAGAACTGGACTTCGAATTTTAAATATTCATAGAAATTCGAGGCATGAGTATAGGTAGGCAGCAACACAGAATAAGGGTGTTCATATTCACTACACATAACCCAGCAATATGATGGAGTTGCTAAACTGGCAAATTTACAAGAGCCAAATTAGAGGAAATCATTATCCTATTCCACTTTGCTCAGACCATCTTTGGAGTATTGTGTCTACTTGATGAAGTGATGAAATTGATGAATTGGAACAAACTCAGAGGACATCAGCCAAGAAAGTTTGAAAATCAAGCTTTAAAAGGAACGAGGTATAGTAAAAAAAAATCAAGCTTTTCAAAGATCTGGGTATATTAGCCTTTAGAAAAAAATGACTAAGTGGAGATATAATAGCAGCCTGAAGAATATCTGTATATGAATGGACTTATTCTCCATTGCTCCAGAGGAAAGAACTACAACGAATGGCTTAAAAGGAAGTTCAGATCAGGCATCAGAAGAACTTCCTCAGTTGAAGACTTCAGAAGAGAAGCTGCATAAATATCTACGATAGACGTTTTAATGGACCATGCATTGAACAAAGGGTCATAATAGATGATCTCTAAAGCATCTTTTGAAAATAGTTATAAATATGATGTTTTAATGTCAAGAAACTGCAGTATTCAGAATGTTCTGCCATTTAAGAATTTGATTGAAGATGCAATGAAATGAATTGATTTTAATCTTTTTAATCTTCTCTCCTCCTGCTCGTAGCTGTTCTTGGCATTAACTATTCTTTAATTCCCAAGATTAATAATGACCTTGACTAACACTGGTTAATTATTTCTCAAGCCAAGCTTTTAAAATTGTACAAGTACAAGGTGATAGTTATGAGCCATTAATGTCATATTTTGCATCAAATGCTGCATTAAAGTCAACCACATGAATGTGCAATAATGTACAGTTTCCAATCAATTCTAAGATTATTTAATGGTTTATTGCTAATCTGAATGAGATGTCACTATTTATTTAATAATAGCTGCCAGCTATTGCCAGGAATAATGGAAGCATGTTATTTACAACAGTAACTCTGGTTACAGATTACATTCCAGAATTTTGGAGTTGTGAAAATGTAATGGGAGTTATATTTTGATCTTGGGCTTAGAAAAAACAAGCAATAAATGGGGAAAAATGAGAGATTTGCCTGGAGACATTGTTTGAAGCAAAATGGTGGTGGTTGAAGATGTTTACCCAAGCAATTTTTTAGGGAATCTGGGGAAAGACAAAACAGTTTCCTAAATGTTAGGAAAGTTATTTAAGAAAAGATTTTGGCACATTCTTTATACATGCCTTATTTCTGAAGAACATTAAAGCATGTTGTGTTTTAAATTTTTTTCCCCTAATATCCAAAACTATCAATGTTGATAGAATACCCACTTTTTCTTTCTTCTAAGTGTATTCAGTATATTAAGGCACCTACACAATAGAATATTAAGAATTTAAGGGTATGTTTTAACTATCATTGTTCTGAAATTACATCCTGTACCACACTGACAAGATGAAGCAATAGATGGATTATAAGGCTAGATTTAATAATGAGTAGTTCTATATTAAAACTTTATGGGTATATATATTTAGTTTTCTTCAAGCATCACTCATTTAATCACAATTCTGTAGATTACAGGCAGATTCCCAAAAGAGATGATAATTTCTGTGCAACACCATTATAGCACCAGTGTACTTTCATGTGATATGGGATATGGGAAACTCTGATATAACCAAAGACATAATGTTAATTGTATTTAACTGGTTGGAGAAATTAACGTTTCCTGGGAAACACCAGGGAACAACAAAGAAATATGTGAGATGGAAATTTATATGTGTGTTCTTTAGCATCATTATCCTTGAACTATACTTCTCCCTCCCAATGTTGCTACAAACATTTCAACTAACCTAAAGTGTACTGAATTTTCTTCTTTATTTATGCAGTGAAAAAATGCCTTGAAATGCCTCATGATAGGACTGTAAAAGAAAACCTCAAGCTATTAGAACTATAATTATAACCTAATGACTGCCAAACAGTAAATTTCATTGGCTTTTATATCAACTGGAGGAATTACAGAGCAGAACAGAAAGCTTGCTTTACAGGGATAGTGATTGATTTGTTCCAAATCATTCCTATTAAAAAGGAGGTTGGAAACATCTGGGCAAATTTCTCAACATAAATAAATGAATAAATTGATTTATTTTATTTATTAAACAACTCTTAGCAGCTTACAGTCCATAAAAAGTTAAAAACATAATATTAATAGTAGAGTTAAAAATTAATCTACAATTTTAAAATTTAAACTAGAAAGGGAGGAGAAGAACAAATGCACATGGGGGAGGGGAGGTAATGTAGTCTGTTAGCAACCTCTATGAGGATCTCCTCCCATAAGACCTCAAGCTAACTGGCAGAGCCAAGTCTTCAGCACCCTTTTTTAGGCCAAAAGGGTGTTTGGGTGCAGACCTCACTTCAGGGGACAAAATGTTCCTTAGAGCAGGAGCCAAGGCAGAAAAGGCTCTTATCCTGGACACCACCAGCTGAAACCCTTGACCAACAGGGTCCACAGCATGCCTCTTCTGCTGGTCCTGGTGGGACAGGCCAGTCCCATTGGGTAAGACAACTCCACAGGTAACCTGGACCTATGCTATGAACTGCATAAATAAATACAATAAAAGAGAGTTGATAGTGAGGATAAGGAACACAATATTCCCAGGTAACTTCCTTTCTCAGAAGGCCACTTTAAAGCCTTAATGTTCTAATTTCTTTCCAGATTTCAGAACTGGGTTGAGTTGTTTATGCCATTCTGAAAGTTATTTTCAGCCTTGCATTCCTGCAGTTAATTCTTATAACAGAAGACTTGACTAAGGGCTGGAGGTTAGCAATATCAGGAAGAGGAGGAGAAGGAGGAGGTAGTATACTATACAGGGATAGTATAAGTGATCTTCAATTCTGCACTTAAGTAGGAAAAATCAGATACCTACGTACAAGATAAGTCGCAGCTGGTTCAGGCAGTAGTATTTGTGAAAAGGATCTGAGTGTCTTCCTAGATTAAGCATAAATTTGCTACCAATACTTAAAGAGCTAATGCAGCGTCAAATGTATAATGTTGAGATTATAGGAAGAGTTGTATTGTTCTGTACTGCACTGGTCCAATGCATCTTGAATACTGTGTCCATTTTGGCACCACAATACAGGAATGTTGAAGAACTGGAAAGACTGCTGAGCATGCAATGAAGAGTAATGACCTTGAGCTTGGAGGTTAATTCCTATGAAGGCTAAATCCTATGAAGAATAACTGGGCGCTTAGCCTAAAGAAGAGAAAACTAAGAGGCGATCTGATAGCAGTCTCTCAATATATGAAGGGGTGCCACAGGGCAGAGATGGTGGACTTATTTCTCCAGAATATAAGACAAGTATTAGAAAGTGGAAGCTTTACAGTGATACTTCACATCTCAAACAACGAGGAATTTCCTGATGGTGAGAGCTATTAATCAATGGAACAGCTTGCCTCCTGAGGTTGGGAGAGCTCCATCACTAGAACTTTTCAAAAAAGAGTTGGAGAGCCTTTTGCCTGAGATGGTCTGAGAGCTCCTGCCCTCAGTAAGGGGTGTAACTTGAAGACCTCTACAGACCCTTCCAATTTTATGATTCAGTGAAAATCTGATAGTCTGTGTCAAAGCTGCACTGTTCTTCCAACTGTTCTCCGAACAGACAGTGTCCATTTTGAGTTCAAAACAGTTGCACTAATGTGAGTTATCATTATTGGAACAGCGAGAAAAAGCAGAGACACTTTGCTTTATTACAATAGCGTAAGCAGTTCCACCTGACTTTGATGACAATCAACAGGCATTTTTATTATACAGGACAATGAATGCCTAATTTTTATTTTTTAATGGAAAAAAAGCCACAACCTTTCTCTTCCTCTCCATTTACTTACAGCTAAGTTATTTTCCTCTTAAATGGCACAAATGGTATTTCAATAATAATAATAATAATTCCTGTTTTGCCATATGAACTTGAGATTCATTAGCAATGTACGGTTTGGTTTATTTTGTAATATATTAGCAAGCATTACCATCACGGGCATCTCTTCCTCTCCTAATTGTGATGACATCAGAATGTCACATAACAAAAGCAAAAAGACCTTTTTAGCATGATGCTTATTTATACACTCATTTAGCTTACTATTCCAGACCTACTGACTGATCTACCTATCCATTTGCATCGTGATATATGCTAGACAACAATTTCATTTTTTTTTCTTTTTCTGCAGGAGTCAAAAGGAGGCCTTCAGAAAAGATTTATCAGGGAGTTCAGATGGAATCCTCCACAAACCATTATTTCTGCCAGTGATGGGTTTTCCTGCTTATCCCTAAAATGAAGGATTGGTTAAAATCAATCCAATTGAAAAAGACTAGCATTTACCCCCAATGCAGATATTTGAGCAGACTGAAGAGACTTCCCATCTCTTTAAAATGTCATTGCACTGGGAAAGGTTGATGGATTCTTTCTCTTGACCCATTTTATGCATTTTGTTTGTTTCTGTTCATTGCTTTTTGCCCTTTAGGGAAAAAACAAAACAAAGCAGGGATGACAATCAAAATGATGTGGTGATGAAATGGGGTATGAGAACAGATTAACTAGGTATCCATATTTCAGCCATGAATGTTTGAGATATTATGACTTCAATGCTTCCCTCTTCTATATAAACACCATTCTACCACTTTCTGTCGGAGATGTAACATTTAGCCACCCTTGGCTGACCTCAAAATGTCTAAGGATCAGAATGATCGATTAACTGACTGACTGGGGCTTTTAGCTCATACAGAAGACTGAGGAAGACAACATCTTCAGACACATCCCAGAGTGAGGTTCCCTGGCATCTCCTCCCAGGGCATTCTTAAGAAGTCCACTTAAAACAGTTTCTGTAAAACTCAATAGAGTGGGGGCTAATCTGATCAGTGATTCAGCTGGCACTTTGAGTGGAAAACACAAGGGAAACAAAGGATTATAAAAGGGAAAAAAGGAAACAAAAGGCAATGCAAGCTATATTGTGGCCAAGACTTATCAATGTGTTTTTGCAAGGCCTAAGTGTCACAGTTTCAGGAAGCAGTGGACAAGCGGTTAAGACACTGGGCAGATCAAGTTCGAGACCCAAGCACCACTGCATAACAGGGTGAGCTCCCGTTACATGTCCCAGCTCCTGCCAACCTAGCATTTCAAAAGCATGTAAAAATGCAAGTAGATCAATAGGTACCACTTAATTTAGGTGAGAAAGGTAACAGAGTTCCGTGTGCCTTGGTGTACAGTCTACATGACCACAGAAGCATCTTTGGACAATGCTGGCTCCCTCAGCTGTGAATCAGAGATGGGATCTGCCCCCTACATTTGGCCATGACTGTCAGGGGAAGTCTTTACCTTTAAGTGTATTAATTAAATAAATAATGTAAAGAGACCTTCAAATTATTTTTTAAATAGACACTACATAATAGTTTTGACCTGATAATGGGAACCATAACATTCTGCTGCATTGACAAGTGCTCACTCCAGAGTCATAGCCTGGAGTATCAACTCCAAAATTCTGCTTTGAAGAAACCATTATGCAGGTCTTGCTGCTGATGTTCTTTTGGAAAGACCTGGATTGTGATTTATTGAAAGTTTAAATCTCAAGAGAAATCATCACCAGTAGTTAAATGCATTGATAAGTACTTTATGGTAAGGGTAATCACAGTGTTTATTTCAATGGGACAAAGGCACTGGTTTTTATTTTTTTATTTATTAAGTTTTTATGTCTTCTCATAGGACAAAATGTAAAATATAAAGTATTGACTTCAAGGGCTCTACCTGCTTTAAGCTCAAGAAAGTCATTAACAAATAGTGACATCTTAATGGGAGTGATTAAAAAGGAACACATTATTTCATTAGTAGAGAAGTGTTTTTTTTAAAAAAATAAACTTAAATCTTTCCAAATGTTAATTTTAATTACTGCAGAGTACAGAAAATAATCCAATAATCAAGAACAAAGAAAATAATAATAAAATGGTGTATATCATTTCAAATGATATTTGAAATTAATGCTGTCATAACTGAATTCATTTATAGCTGAGCTGACTCAAATAGTCTTTGAATTTAACCCCCTTTAAGGTTTTTCTTCTTCTTCCAAACAACTACAGATCCTATTTTTGACTGAGTACAAAATCAAAGACTGACAAAAAAAATCACTTTTCTTGCCTCAGGTTTAGGACACTGAACAGCATGAATCACAGATGGATGCATAAACAGACTGAATTAGAATGCAAATGAACAAATCACAGAGCTGCTCTCAATGGGTGGCGGAAGCTGGTTGACTAGCATAGAAGCTAAGCAGGGTCAAGGCTGGGCTAGTAGTTGGATGAGAGACCTTCCAAAACTACCATGACTATTGCATAATAGAAGAATTTAAAACATGTTTCAGGAGATAGTGCTGACAAACCACTTCTTTAATTAAGAATTAACACCATGAATGTGTCCATTTAGTTGATCTTGACTTGATGGGAACCATTAGTATTTATAGTTTAATTAAAGTATTGAAAATTACTTCAAAGAGATGTAAGAGGGATAAGATGTTGATCTGTCTTCTCTAAAAAACTCAGAGGTAGTTCTTCCTTCCCACAAATGATGAAACCGGATGTGAAGAATGCATTCTTTTATGCTTTTATTTCCCCAGAACCCAGTGTACAAAGAAGGATTGGCAGAAGCCAGGGCTATGGATTTTATGAAATTATAAATGGGATTTCTAGGATAAATTTCTTATTAGCTGAAAATCTATTAAGGTATCCACCCAACCCATCTCTACCTTTATGGAGTTTTTCCATCTTAAGAGAGAGCTTTACATTGTTTTACAGACAATATTAAATCCAGATCTGTCCGTTCAAGACATGCATTTATTGTTTGAAATAGAAAATGTTCTTCAGGGGAAGTTTAATCATCTAGAATAAGATGACAGAGATCCATCTAGGACAAAACTTTAATTTACATTTTGAACACTGCATTTAACCACTAAGGTGTAAACAGCTGACTTAGTCTGAAATGCCTGATCATGAGCATTCATCCCAAGCCTATGATGGCCTGTCCAGAGCTGTTAATCTTGAAGATTCACTGTCTTCACTCTCTGCTCCTTGAGTTGGGGGCAACGGTTGCAAGAGAACAATAATGAGAAAAAGAAATGTCTCTATTCTTGCTTATGAGCACACCAGAGGCATGTAGTTAGTTGTACATAGTGACAAGCTGCTGGAGCAGAAGGGGATTTAGCCTAAAACTGTATGGCTAGTCTTACATTCATAAAGAAGACAGGTTCACAGAGGCTATTCGTCTTGAACACTCCAAATACCAGTTGTGGGAAAAGCTCAGTGGAGAGGAGTAGGTTCCTACCTCTTAACTGCAAGTTTCCCAGTGGTTAGCCACTGAGTAATAAAATACTGGGTAGTCTTCTTGGCTTGATCCAAAAGGACTATTCTTTGTTCTAAAGTGTATTTTTAGGGGACTGCCTAAAAAGTTGGAAATGGGAAGGACAATAGTCAATGGTAAGGTTTTGCAAAGAACATATTCCATTCATTTTACACAGCATCTACATATGAAATTGGTAAATATCCTGTGTATATTTAGCTTGATGATTAGAGGTAGTCCTTGACTTATGACCACAATGGGAACTGGAATTTCTGTTGCTAAGCTAGGTGGTTGTAAAGCGAGTCATGCCCAATGTTATGACCCTTTTGTCACATTTTTAAGCAAGTCGCTACAGTTGTTAAGAGCATCATGTGGTTGTTAAGTGAATCCAACTTTGACTTTGCTTTTCAAAAGCTGTCTGTGAAGGTTGCAAATGGTAATCACATGATCCTAGTGTGTTGCAACCATTGTAAATACATGCCAGTTGCCAAGCACACAGATTTTAGTAATTTGATCATGGGGATGCAACGAGGACTGTAAATGCAAATACCAGTTGTAAGACTTTTTGCAGTGCCACTGTAAGTTTGAATTTTCACTAAACAAATCTTTGTAAGTCAAGGACTACCTGTAGTTAATTCAGTGCAGGCTGTTTTTCGTCTGCTCCATTTTCTTCTCAATAAATAAATTACAATCTATTGATCAGTGAAACACATCAGCCCTCACCAACACACATCAAATGGCACTTTTTTCAGAAAAAAATCACAGAAGCAGCAGCTGATCAAAACCTACTTGGCAGCTTATCACCACTTCCTACCATGAATCGTAGTTATTGTAAATAATTCCAAACCTACTAGCAGTTTCCTGTGACATGAATGCACTGAAGAAATTGATTTGAATCAAAGATGTACCTCCTCTAAAAATGAGGCGACAGCCAACTGGAGGGAGGGAGAGGGGAAAAAAAAGTTCTCGAAGGAGAATAAACAAACATTATCCATAGTTGTGCTAAAATGGGAATAAACTTTAATCAATTATTAATTGATTAGTCACATGAGCCCAACTCTTGTAAAGATCCAAAATGAATTTCTGATAACTTACACAAGTTTATCCTTCTTCCACTTCCTGATTAATAATTTATTTCCAATCTGTTGTACATGAAGGTGAACAGCTGTGAATGTATTATTCCCCCGCCCCTGAGCTGCCTCAAACTTTATACATGTGTTTCCAAACAATAATCTCCTTATGCCCATAGCTGATAAGGGGAATACATGGACAAATTTATTAAGATCCCTACTCAGCCCCTCCCCATCCTAGTCAGATGAACCCTCACTGACATCTGTACTCCTGATCAATCAGGTTATAATCATTGTGTTGTTTGGGAAATGATCTTTGACGTTAGTTTTGTATTATTTACTCAGTGTATCAATTTTTAATAATGGAGACCAAAGGAAGGGAAGTTACAAGCACAAAGCTAAAGGAGTGATTTTTTTATGAACCTGGAATAATTTATCTGAAACGAAATTTTCTTCTTTATTGGCAATTTGGTTTGCACTATGAGATGTTGAATTAATACAATATTGTTGACTTGTAAAAGATACATTAGGTCCTAGAGTTTTCCAAGCCAGAAATGTTGAAAATGCAAGCAACCCACAGCTATGCAGCACACAGCATAGAAGTAGAAATCAGGTTGCCTATTAACCCATGGAAAGGATGGGAAGAAAAATCACCGAGATTAATTTCAAAAGGGTACAAGATATTGGCAACAGCCTTCACTCAGAAAGAAGTTAACTGTTTGAAATAGCTTTGGTCCAAGTATACAATAAAAATTCTTTACTAGGTATGTCTTGCTGGGTGCTGAGAAAGCCTGAGTCAATCAAGAGGGAACTTGACATGATTGGCTTTCAGTTATTTCAAGACAGCATTCAATACATGGATATGCCAGACAAAGAATTGCACTATGGTAGTGCACCTGCTTTGCATCCTTATTGTCCTAAATTTAATCCTTGAATCTCTGATTGGGCAGTAAAAAAAAGAAAAATTAGAAATAGAGGTGATAGAGATAGATAACCTGAAAGCTGCCACCAGTCAGTGGTATAATATCAACTATAGAGACTTGTTTGACTCTGTACAAGGAAACATCTTTTTTTCCAAATTAATTTCGTCTTAACAAAGGATTACGTCAGATTACTTGGAGTAATACTAATTCCAAGTTCAAAGTAATGTCAAAAAAGTTGATGGATCTGAACATTTCTTCACAAAATTTACTCCCATCAATATTCAACTTCCTTAATATAAAGTATTTTTAATGCAACTTTCTATAGACTTATTGAAACAATACAAACATTCCTTTCCCTTCCATCTATGTATGATTTCAAGCAGGACATACAAAATAACAAAGTCCATTGATCCATATAACTAAGGCAAACAAATAATACACAAATACAAGCCAGTTTTCAAAAATACAAATGACTAAATCTAATCCAGTGGTTCACAGCCCAATAAGTGAAAGATTCCGTCAAGGGAGTCTTGGGAACTTCATTGTCACATTCCTGGCAACAACATGGAAGGGGTTGGCTATTGACTGCTTCTGTTTTTCTTTAGTTACTCAGTCTACCATATGTCTCTGGGATTTTCTGGTAGCTCCCATTCAAGGAGTAACCAGGCATGCCCCTCCCTCCTTAGTTTCTATGAAATCGTGGAGATCAGGTAACTGCTACCCTGTGTGATGAAAGAGCAAAATGTGGAAATGAACCATATGTCATGAGTGAGTCATTCTATCATCACAAAAATCTCTCTCTCTCTTATATGGCAGCATGACATCCCATGTGCATTACATCCCAGCATTTACTCTTCTTTCAATCCTTTCCTTATCTCTCACTTGGAAATTTACAAAGACCATCAGCCTTCCAAGCCATCTTCTGTTGATATTACTGCATCTCTCCAAGCATTCTTTCATAGTGTCTTCAATGCAGCAAACTTCACTAGCAAGGGAAAGAAAGGCAGGGATTGTTCTCTCTGTGCTAAGCACCCTACTTTTATTCCCAAGGGCTAGTTCACAGGGTATGTTTTAGATTGTGCCATCCATAAAGCTGTAGGCATTTTATTTTTCATGACAGCACACCTGACTAATTCACAGATTTGACTTGGCAGCAACATGCTGTATTGCCAGACAGAAACCATGCTTCCTGAAATGCCCTTGGGATACTCATTTTCTGCTTCAGTGGAAATCTTTGTGCATAACCATAGATACTCAAACTGAGATGTCTGCAAAAACAGCATTAATGCATAGCAAATATTAAACTAAGAGTCATCATGCAAAAGCACTTAAGCACAGTTTTATTTTCAAAACTGAACTTGGTAGTACAGGGAGTGATTGCTTTGATAAATGATACCAGAGGAACATATTTGGAGGAATGCAGAATCCAGACGAAGAGCACAAAATTAAAATCATTGGAATCAAATACAGATATTTGAAGAGTTTAGATTTTGTCCTAAGATAAGAGATAGAAAGAGAGAGAGAAGAAAGAAAGAAAGAAAGAAAGAAAGAAAGAAAGAAAGAAAGAAAGAAAGAAAGAAAGAAAGAAAG
>JANHZU010004551.1:68508-80239 GCA_032468055.1 Acrochordus granulatus
AGGAAGGAAGGAAGGAAGGAAGGAAGGAAGGAAGGAAGGAAGGAAGGATCTGCATTGAAGAAAGGATTGAATTTTCCCAATAAATTTGATAACAAAGTGAAATAAACATGGTTATTTTTCTCCTTCCCTCTAAAATATTTACATACTTCAATAAAGAAAAATAAATTTGTCAAAGGAAAGCTGAACACTAACACAGCTTAACCATAAGCAGCAAGAAAACTTATCCACTTCTGGGTAAACAATAAAACAGGTGCATAATTTAGGAATTTAAAAATCACAACACATTTTAAGAAATATTTCTGAGGAGTGGACTTTTTTCTCCTTTCTTTTGTAATACAAGTAACTCGTTGTGTTGGCTTCTTTGGAGCAGCATTTTCCACATTATATGCTCGGCAACACCTTTTTTCTAAACTAATAAGGCTTAGAAGCATGGAAAATATCAACCATTTACTATGGGTCAAGGCACTATGAATGCATCATTTGGCTTATTTGTAAGCATAGAAGGCAAGAAATATCAGGTAGAAGGAGGAAGAAAATCCTTTCGTATAAAATAATGATTTGCTCAGGAGTTTCACTAAAACCTATGAGATTTTTCTCACAAGCTCAGCAGCTTTCCCTGAAAAATGGTTTGTTCAGCCCTAAAAATCTTCGTAATGGCAATTATGAGTTCAGATATTAATTTCTTAGTCCCTTTTGAATTAAGCCTAAATTCTCACCAGTGGGCTCAGTTTAACATAGCTACTACTAGTATTATAGATAAATCTCTACTCGTTATGTAGAGTTTTTTTTTATGCATCAGCTTAACAGTTCATTTTGAAAATCTGCACAGAGGTAGGTGCCTATTTTAAGGGATACTTTTCTTCGCATATACCTTTTTGCAGCAAGGAAAGACTTAAGAAGAAGGCTGAAATTATCACTAACATCTCCCTTTCTCTCCTAAAACTATATTTGGGAACAGGAGCAGATAAAATTGGAAGCCTGATTGGAAAAGTCAAGTCTAAGTTCTCAGAAAGAAAGATTGGGTCAGAACTGAACAGAATACAGCACTCATACATCACCCCTAGTATTCTTCTCAAGACTCAGGGATTCATTGGCAGACCATTCATTGCAGAGAAGGGGCTCTGAAGGTAGAAAGATGAAACACTTACTGCAGGGAAGATCATTATTTTAAAATTACATCTGATGCTCTTATTACAAAAGTATATGATTTAAAACCAGGAGAAAGAAAGGTCTCATGCTCACTAATTTATCACAATCCAATGCTGCAGTCTCCCAGGGAAAACAAAAGATTTCACCCACCAAATAGTGATGTAACTCACCATTCAGGATGTTCTGGAAGGGCCTAAATTGGGTTACCCAAGTAAATAAATGACCACAATGAATGATGAAAGGGGAATAATAAAGTGCTCTAGGATTCTATTACACTGTTCAGACAGACATCTTATCATTTACTGCATGAGATAAGACCAGCATTATCTATCAGGCTGTCTGGAAATTTGGAGCAACAAAGTGATACACAATTGAGTTATAATTGCTAAAAATAGGGTGCTCCAAACATAGGAAACAAAGAGTTTTTGTTCCAACTGAAAAAGCCTAAAGCAGTGTCAATTCCAAAATTCAGAGCTTTTAGACAAAAATGCTACAAGAAGTGAATGGTACACTTTGAGAAGTACTATCGCACTTCTGAGTTGTTAATACTCCATAAAAAAAGACAATAGTGCCTGTAGGTTGGGCTAGATTAAAATATGGTTTGAGAGAATTAAACATCTGCATGGGAGGCCACCAAGACTAGATTGGGATAAAGAAAGCAATGAAAAAATGTATCCATACAGCTGTGAAGAAGGTAATATGAATGGCTCCATGTTATCACCTGGAATCAAAGGAGGTTTTTTTTTAAACCTTTGGGCAGATTATGATGAATTTTATTTTCTATGCTTCTGATTTACTTTCCAGATGGTTCCTGTTACTAGATTTTAGAGTTGTGTTAATTCTGAATTTCTTGTATTTTTTTAAAATGGTCCATAACTGCTTGATTTAATGAGAAAGGATATTATGAAATAAAGCCATGATATGATTATCAGATAAATAATAGATGTAGATTGTACATGTATATGAACTTCATACTGACACATATAAAATTATGTATCCCTGAAATACACATTTTTTTTTTTGAGGGGTAGACCTTAAGTGCAAACAAAACATTCTTCAGGACAGCTGCAATTATGGAATTTTCTTCCTCTGGTGTAACCTAAGAGGATTAGAAAATCCTAAGATTCATAATGCAACATAAAATAATTTTATTGAACACCCACACACAGAGTATAAGTTTATTGTTTTCATTCTACCTCCTAACATAGCCTTGTGCTGTGGAACAAAGAGTTGTGATGTGCAGTGAAATACACTTTTTGGAGATGCCTCATAAGAAGAGCCATTATTCACTAGTGGAAGATGTTTGGCAGGCCAAATGTCCCATATTCAAACTACAACTCTCCATGTAAGCTGTGATGTATAAAATTGGGATCCAGGAAGTGAGTAGTTAAGACCAGTCTACTAATGGATAAACAATATGGCCAGGTTTGGGACATCTTCTTATGTTCCTGTAATCAAATATGTGACCATGTTTGAGTTGAATTAAGAACAGAATGACAGAGTTTAGATCATTAGAAGGGGCGCTAGTTAGAACTGAGAAAAATACCGAGTTTTCAGTCCAGATACCCAAATTGACCACAATAGAATATGTGTCACAAACATAGAAGATAAATTTATGTTGACCGCTGATTAGTTTCAATGCAGCCAAACAATATCATCAAGTAGATATTTTATTTCTTAATTTAAGCCAACATGTCATGTTCTTGTTAGCAATCAGGTTGAAAAGAAATGTCAGCTCCTGATTTCTCACTTTATAACTATTCCTTCTTCCTTTCACATCACAAACACGGTTCAGAAGGAATCAAGGAAGGACAAAAAAAAAAAAAACCTCCAAATGAAGCTAATTCCCTCTGGGTATACACATGCTGAACCAGAGATAGCAGTATAAGCTGTCCTGTATGATGGCTTATGTTGCCATAGGAATGACTGTCAGCATCTGCTTCTAATCAGAAGGATTTAATTCAGTCTCTGCATGGCCAGTTTTCCTTATGCCATCGCATAATATCTATGAATGAAAAGTGAATATTTCCATCCCTGGTTAGATGCCAATGTGGCAAGAGAACTGGTCCCTTATGATTATGAAAAGCACATACTTTAGCAGGGGACAGAATATTAAGCAGGAGCCTCCTGTACTACAGATACACCATCAAAGCTTCTGCAATAAACTATGATTACAAACAGCCACCCAAGGGCTGCTCTCGGGATGGGAAGTGGGATTGCCACAAGAGAATCTGCAACTTGTCTACTGTGACTTTTAATTAAAGCTTAAGGATTTACCTGTCCATTTTCATCTTCTTGTAGGAAACAGAGGCAGAGGTGGGAGGGGAAAGGAGAGCACAAATGGTACTTACCTGACTGCAAACATTAAAAATTTATTGAGCCAACCCGTGAAATTTCAAATAAAAGTATCTGGAAAAGAGCATTGGTGCTTTTCTGATAAGGAATTTAAGAATCTCTACAAGCAGAAGAAAATTCTACAGAGTTATCAGTATTGTTGGTAGAAAGTCTAGTTGCTTTGGGAGTTTCCTTCTCCTACTATGGAATTGCAATAGGTAGCAGCCCAAGCTACAAAAAAAAAAAAAATTGAGGAGTTGATTTGTGTTTCAAACCTGAATAATAACTGGATGGGAGACCTCCATATATCAAAATGGGCCTCTGAAATGCATACACTTGACTAGTTCACTGATACAAAGAGGCTTAGCACTGCATGAATTACACTTACTGGGCATTAGGAATAACCTTGAGAAACAGGAGGGAAAACCACAACCAAGACAATGGTGAGAATTCAGAGTCTGAGTCAGAACTGTAATTTGAAAAAGCATCATAGACATGATACCTTCTAGGTTTCATGAAGATAAACAAAGCGAATGGGGAAACACATTCAGACTTACAACACTCTATTAGTGCAACTTTAAAACAGTATTAGCATTCATAACTCTTGCAACCTAACCTAGTCTATTTGAAAACGGTGACTCTAGTGTATGTTTGTGGTGATACTAGTGTATGTTTGTGCTAGACAATGATGCTTTCCTACAACTGCTTCTTACAAATCCTTCAAGGAAGAACCTGAAATATACTGAACTGAATATACTATACCAGAACAGTATATTGTTGGAATA
The DNA here is from genome assembly GCA_032468055.1 of Acrochordus granulatus. Taxonomy (NCBI): domain Eukaryota; kingdom Metazoa; phylum Chordata; class Lepidosauria; order Squamata; family Acrochordidae; genus Acrochordus; species Acrochordus granulatus. The sequence continues at coordinate 72,777 of JANHZU010004551.1, forward strand.
TTCTGAAAAGTTGGAAAGACTGAACTTTTCAGTCATAGAGCTTTTTGTACTTACATATCTGAATGATAATAATCCATTTGGCATTGACAAAACCCCAACAGTCCATTTCAAAAGGCAGCTTTGCTTGGGACAACTTACATCCTGCAATAATATCTTTAATATTATTAACAACAACTATCCCAGGTCCTTGGGAAAGATTCAGTGGATGAAAAAAAATGTGAAACCCAGTCTAAACACCTGGCTAACTATGCAACCAACCATGATATCATATAGCATCTAGACATTGCATAAGTTAGTGGGGCTGGGGTTGTTCCACCCATACAATATAATTTGGTAAAATCTTATCTGTTCTTTAAGCACAGAAAGTTCATATTCTATCCCTCACTGTCATAGATAAGTTCATTATTACTCATCCCTAGCTCTTTATTCCTGTCTTTGTGTACATATATGCTCAGCACAGCTAATTATATAAAAATATTTTAACATTCTCATACTTTTTTCAGACTGCAAACTTGTTGCCTACCTCCATCTCTTCTCTGAGTCCATTCACATCCATCTCTCTCCTCCTAACATCTTTATCTATACCTTTATCTATACCTCTCTGTTTATCTTTGAAACCCAGTTTTAATAACACAACCATATATTGCTGGTTTGTGTAGAAAACTGGTAGGATTCAGAGAGGTGCATGAGAATAATTACTGATCTGAAATACTCCTGATCTACTCCTGAAAGTGACTTATTTGGAAATAAGCTTCTCCCCCTCCAGCAGCGGACATTTCCAAAGTATGCATTTTCAGTTCCAGAAGCTGATGTGGAAGGAATTAGTCAGTTGTAAAATGAACAGAATTACTTCAAGCACTTTGGAAAGAAATTGACGCCCTCCAAAGAGAAAGAAGAAAACATGTTAAGTTGCCAAAAAACAAAACAAAACAAAAAAGTAGCCAGCTCTAACATTTATGCTGACCATGACTGCACACAAGTATCAGAGAATGTGATGAAATATGCTGCAAGGTATTTTGTAAAGTTGCTAATGTTTGATCAGCAATCACTTGCTCTGTAGTTGGCAGTTATTTCATGCTTGAAGTTTGAATGCACTCAAGTTTGCTCTACACAATGGTGCAGAATTGCATCTTGGAAAAAATAAACCTTTGGCCTCTTTACTTTTCCTTCGAGAAAGAGGGACATTCTAAAGGCAGCTTCCGATGGCGAATCAGCCCTTGGCAGGTGTCAACAAAACCTTCCCACACAGACATCAGCTTTGTTCCCAAAATGATAAAATCAAAGGCAATGAAAAAGAAATGAAAGGATGTAGGAAATTGATTAATGAAGGAGATTATCATTCCAAAAAAAAAAATCTCACTGCTCTAAGTATTAACTGGGAAATAAGAAAGGAATGCTGGTTTCTAGCTCATATTTCCTTTTACCTCTATTCAAATGCATGTTCTCCATTTTCTCCACCTTTCAATGAGAATAGCCAAACTCACAGAAAAAAGGGTAAATAAAACAACAGTAATAATGGATTATGCCAACAAGTAACAACCATGGCTCATTTTCAGAATTGATGAGTCTTTTCTCTCTCTCTCTCTCTTAAAAAAAGCTAATATAAGCTGTTGTCTTCATTCTAACACAACATTTCTTTGGCACATTCTATAAATAATTAGGATGTTATTTTATTTATTCATTTTATTTATTTTATTCCACCCTTCTCATTTTATAAACAACACAAAGGTTAATTAAAGTCTGTTATTCAGTTTTATTAGATCTTCCTGTTTCATATTTTGGATGTTTAAGCAGGAATTTCTAAATAGGAATGATAATTCTTTCATGGATTGGTGTTAGAGACAGGATTGATGAGAAAATCATGAAGCTCTGTCACTGAAGGAATTTTGGCTGGTGGGGTCAAGGAGAAGAGCCTCCTCTGCGGTAACTCCTGTCCTGTGAAACACTGTGCCACTTGAGGTGAGGTCTACTCTTGCAGTCTCTGGAAGGACCTTATGACTTGGCTCTGCCAGCTGGCTTGGGGCTCCAATGGGGGTACACCATCTTGGAGATGGCTGGTGGTTTAAGCCAACCACTCCCCCACACATATATACTCTTGCTCCTCCCCTCCCTGTCCAGCTGCTTTTTTTATTTAATTTAAATTATTTTATTACCTATTGTTTAAAGGTTTTACTGCGAGCTTCTGAGAGTCATATTTGAGTTTGGTGGCACACAAATTTAATAAATAAATAAATAAACTTAGGAGAGATCTGACATGCATGTTGTGTGTGCATCTATGTCTAGATCAGTTGATTAGTATACTGTAAATATATTAGCTGCAGGAGAGTTTGGCAAGATTATAATGGGGAAACCCATAATAAGCTTTATCATCAGCAAATAATTGGCTTTTTCAGGCTGTTCCATCTTGCTACTGCAAGAGACACAGAAATAGATCAATGTCTGTCTGTCATGTGCATATGTAGTATGGCATATATGTGCATATGTAGTATATGTATTGATATGTATGTAATTCATGGTATTATAAAGATTTTAACAAATTATAAGTCAACCTGTTCATTTACTGGACCAACATTTTGCCTGTGAATGCCATTGAAATGCATCATAAATATTCAGTGGGTCACCTTTTGCATTCTGCATGCTATTATTACAAGATTATAATACTTTCATTTTGAGTACAATTTGCATAAATTAATTTTAGTCCATATAATTTTATTGAGTCTAATAACCATGCTGCAAGCCAACATTGTGCAGTGAAATGAAGGAGATTTGCCTAAGATTGCCATCACGTTCACAGAACTATTCTGACTTGAGGGATTCACAAATGATCCCGCATACTAGACTACAATCATTGCTAAATATGGTCTTTAACAGCCCTATTTCTCATTAACACTTTGGGCTGTAATTTTGTATAAATCATTCTGACACACCTGTGTATTGTGTTCTTACTTGGCAGTTCTAGACTCCTTTCTGACGGAGGCACAACAAATTTTCACCTGCACCCAAATTAGAGAAAGGATACAAAATAAAGGGTGCAATTAACAAAGCTGATTTTATTCCAATGGTGGAAGGAGAGGGGAAAAGAAGAGGTGAATCCATTTGTTAAAATCTGCTGAAGCTCTCCAAAGAATGAAAAGGAACTTTCTAAAAACAAATCCAGTCCGATGACAGATAGAAGCCTAACGTGTTCAAGTAACAGTCTAATAAATCCAATGTGAAATAGGCTCTGCTTCAATTATTCTAAAGGGCAAAATGGATTACATTGCTTTAAGTTATTTCATACTATTAAAATGATCGTTGGAAACAAATTCAGATATTGAAGGCACTAGGGATGGCTCCAGTATTTCTGGCAGGTGCTGTCAAAGTTTCAGTAGTTATGAGAATCTGTTGCCAGGGTCACTAATGTATCTTAAAGATTAATTAACAGTTTTGTTATGGAAAGGAAGGACGATATTTATGAAGCTTCAACTTTCAATATCAGTATAAAATAAGAAAATGAATAGGAAATACCTTGAGACTGATTTTTCCTGTATCTGATTCCATAGGAAACAGTAACAAAAATCATCCTCCATAGCTCTCTGTTTTAAGTCAAGCATAGTGATCTCTGACTAATTCAATTTTTGCCTGACAGTGGAAAGCTTTTGAATCTTTGATAAAAGAAAAGTAGGCAACCTGATGTTCTTAGCAGCTTTGGAACTGTTGTATCCACAATTTTTACCCTTTATCCACATAAGTAGAGATTGATAGGGGATGAAATTCAAAATATCTACATTGTAATTAAGTGTGCACATATATGTGAATTTATTAGAGATAAGATATTCTATTTCTATAAGGGGTGGAGCCAACATAAGGGATGTTGGTGTGATGGACTACAGTGAAATGGCACTTCTTTCCAGGAAGAAGGGAGCACAGTACAAGAAGTGGGGTGACACATGAGGCAATACAGCACAGAGCTGGCTCAGAGACAGAGGACTTAGGATAGCAATTGCCTAGAATCTCCCACATTATATCCATTAGAGAGATAGTAGTAAAGGTTTAGTCTGACAAGATTCTGTCTATTGGGTTTAAGCAAAAAAAAAAAAGAACTGAACTTTGGCTGGCTTGATCTATCTTGTATTTGGACTGGACCTGACAATTTCTCCTTCATGCTTGCAATTTTTGTGGTTTGCTTTTTCTCATATCTTCTTTTAAATCATGTATAACCCAGCGTTGAAAAAATAAAATCTTTCTAAAATGACTTATGTGAAATGTAGTATGAATAATGAAGCAAGAAGATAGTAAGATATAGCCTCATTGAAATTTTATTTAGCCATTCTTTTCCAGTAATTGAAATGGTATTAAAGATTCAAACTCATCAAGAGGAAGAAAGAAAATCTCATCCCACTCCCAGTTTTACTTTAAAAAATCAAATGTAACGTTTTTACAAATTTTGGATTGGATAGAATATTTCAAGCAAGCTTCCTATTTCAGCAGATGGCAGTAACTCCTGTTCTTGTATGAGCTTGGAAGCTTCACTTAGTTGGACCTGATTATTATTTGAGTGGGATTCTTGTAAGGAATTTCCAAGTTTTAAGTTTGGGAAGTTAAAAAAAATCCATCCCAAAATGGATTCCGTTGCCAAGAACATTTCATGAATGGAAGTGTCCATCAGCAGCTTCTAAGTGGGTAGGTGTAGCAAATCTGTCAAGATGACAGACAGAATGTCATCATGCAAGCCCTAGCCCTTTTCTGTGTGCATCACTTTCGATACATGTTCAAAAGGAGCAAATCTTACATCGTGTAGACATCAGTTTGTCTACTTCTTGCCAGTTTTGACCCAACCTTCCTTGTGAACATCTGATGTTCATTTAGTTACTTCAAGCTGAATTGGACTCAAAGGTCTTTTATCATTTTGGACAAAGAATCCAATTGCTTTTAATGCATCCAATCTAAACAAACAGCCAGTAATCCTTATTGCACCTCTTGAAATTTCTACAGAACTATTGCCTAATGGAGATCTGCCTGTTTTGTCATAAAGATGTAAAATTGTATTGTCGCTCATCTAGGAATTTGTCTATAATTTCTAAATGAATTGGCTATCCCCAAAATTTGATGGCAGCAAATTCTGAGATTTATCTGCTGAATTAAGTTGTTGGTTTTTTTCAGCATAATTCTGCACTTTACATCAAGACTCCAAATTTCAAAATTGTAAGAAAGGGGAAAAAAAAGCTCCATCCAAATTTTGTTAGCTACCTATGATTCCATATCACACTATTATGCATACTTTACCATATAAATTAGTTTGTATACAGAAAATTCTCTACTCCAGTCTTGGATGTACACTTTACTGTTGAATCTCTAACTTCTTTGTTTATGTTATTACTCTATTTATATTTATATTGTCTTGCAAGTATACTGCAATCTGCTGTACCGGAGTCGAATTCCTTGTGTGTTTAACCATGTTGGCCAATAAAGCATCTGAATCTGAAAAGAACAATGAATCCAGTGCAATAGAGTCTACTTCATTTCTCTATTGTAAAAAGCATAAAGAACTGTTTAAGTACATTGCAGAGAGAATAAGAGTAGATGGTTCTCCTTCATGTGTCTACCCCAAAAAGGTGATGAAGGCAAAAGAAAGCTGATGATAAGCAGAAATGAAAATAAGTTCACAGCTGGTGTTACAGATTTTTTTATCAATCCAGTTATATAGTCAGTATTTTCAGGCCCAAGAATTAAGAATGACAGTTGGAGTTACTTAAAAGTAGTTTCCTTTATTGTTCTTCACCTATAGACAAAATCTTGCCAGAGTAAAGCAACTATTTGCACAATCATAGATACACTCTGGAAAAAGCTAGAGAGAAGCTGTTTAACTCTGTTTCTGCTGACCAAACTTTCCAAGATTTGTTGCTTCTGGAAAGCAGCTCCTCCCTCCTGGAAATCCAGTCTACATTGCACCACAGTATTTATAATGTTAATTTATTAGAGGCTGTTAATTCAAACACGTTTGGATATGTGATAAGGAAAAAAACCCACAGAAGTTTTGACTGAAACAAGATCAAGCAAGTTATATCTCAAGTTTCTACAGAGCCTTAACAGTGAAAAGACCATTTGGATAACTACAATTAAAAAAATTGATTGCCATACAGAATGTTAGAACATTAAACCTATTGTAACCTAGGCCCCTAAAGGTTAACACTTCAGGTAGACTAAAGGTAAACCCAGTGTTCTGAATTTAGCATTTAAGTCTAATACACAAAACATTTGCATATGTATACCAGATGGAAACAATAGCAAATGATAGTTTAATCAGTATACATGGAAACATACTAAGAAAAGTTTCCTTGAAAATATTTTATGAATTAATGTTTCAACCTTCAGTGTCATCTGTAAATTGGCTTTAGCTCAAAGGGATGATAGGTGGATATGCAGTGGCTGACATGAGTGCTCATATATTATTGCTTCTATTAAACTAGGTTTCCAAATGGAATCACCAATTCTGTTTGAAGTATATTTACTTCTAGGCTCTGTCTACTAGCATATGCTCAACTATCTGGAAAGGAAAGGATAAAGGCACCAAAATTAGCAACGCATTTCCAATGTTCTTTACTCTGGTCTTGGTGCTCTTGGCATACATTAAATTTTCTTGGAAATGAAATTAATCCCTATTCACAGAAATGTATCAAAAGGTATTGCAAATGTTAGGAGGACAGACTGTTCTGAAACAAATCCCTTGATATTCTGTCTCCAGTAGCCATACTGGAAATCTCGGTAGATGATGGTTGGGGAAAATCCAACTTGCTTATCACCATTACCAGTCATTCCACTCAATTAGTTCTGCCATAATGTATTAAAATTAGGCTCCACATTTGCATTTCTGAGTCAACTGCCTTCTTAGCAATGAGCAAAATAATGCCCTACTTCCTATTACTAAAATGGTTCTTTCTTTGCACTCTCTCTATATTTTTTTCTATATCACAACTATGTCATGCATCTATTTGTCATATCTTCAGTTTTATTGTGAAGACTATTCAGATCAGCTAGTGATTAACTGAAAACCCTGCTGCCTTAATTGGAAACTGGCAAAGTGGATAATTCCATTATGAATGTGAGGATTGTGCCAATATTTAAAATAGATACAATGGAGAAGTAAATACAGTCCTTTCCACCATCTTTCTTATGTCACACTTATAAGTCTGTAAGGAACAATGCATGAAGGGCTGTTTTTCCTACTGACTAAAACATAAGTTCTGAAAAAGACCATCTTTAAGTTAAGTTTGATTTCTTGTGACATTTATGCACTTTTCTTGATAGCAGTGTGCAGTCTTGAGAACACCCCTTGAAAACTCTTCCTATTTAATCAAAACATAACACTTGTGTTCTAGAATAAGATAATTTTAATTGCTGGAAAACAAAAGAGGTTAAATTATTCTCTACTTGAAGTTAAAAAGAGGAGTGAATGTGAAGGAAGGTGGGGGGAAGTTATCATT
>JANHZU010004551.1:84674-99188 GCA_032468055.1 Acrochordus granulatus
AGGAAGGAAGGAAGGAAGGAAGGAAGGAAGGAAGGAAGGAAGGAAGGAAGGAAGGAAGGAAGGAAGGAAGGTTTGTATTCATTTGAGGGATTATCTCTATACTCAAAGAATAAAATGTCAATTGCTTCCAAGAAAACAAAGTTATAAAAGTAAATTTAAACTAAAAATTTATATAATGGATTGTTTGGAAACAATTAGCTATGGCTTGAACAGAACAGGAAGCTGAGATTAAGTAAATATATCTTGGCTTCTTTCTGCAGTTTTATGAGTGCAAGAGAAGTGTGTTTGCCTGTAAATGCAGGGAGCTCATTCATTTTGCCTTTGTTAAGATTTATTTGTCTGAATGTGACCACAGTTCCTCTAAGCAAGAGAAAGTTAAGACATGCTTCCTCAAAAGACAGCATAAACACACCAGATGATGATATGGATGAGGGACTGGGTCCCTCATCCCTTTTCTTGAACAAAGAAAAAGTTACAATTTGAAAACACATTGTAATTTTGATGGGTCATAAAAAAGAAAAGGAAAGTCATCATAGAGCATTTTTCTCAATTTCAAACAATACTGTCTTTGTAAGTTCCCTTACAACTAACCTGATACACATCAAAGACAGTAAATTTTAAGTTGCCATTTCATTGAGTTGCAGCAGAAAGAATGGAGAAATTCCACTGGCTTTAGAGATCTCCTCTATCTTATTTATGCATCTTAATTTCAATCCCACTTTTCTAAATTACATTATTTCAAGAAAAAAATCTTTACACTCTGTTTTAAACATGACTCTATAATTCATCCTTTTTTAGCCACAGTTTCCTGTATAAGGCATCATGGCTGGTTCTTGCATGTAACACTGAGTTGTAAGCCTCAATTCATGAAGAACCTTGTGTTCACGTATGAGAAGATTCTGATTTATCAATCCAGGGTTGCTTAGGATGTCTGAATGTGATGATATGTACTGAGAGTCTCCAGATTTCGGCAGCATATAAATTAATTAGTTAAATAACTGAAATGTACACCCAGCACATTGGCCTATAGGAGCTATCTGCTGCATTTTTTTCTTCAAAGAACTGGTTATACTAATAAATATCTCTGTGGTATAGGAAACTTCATGCAAGTAAAGTATGACAGTACCTCTAACCTACAAAATTTGATCAACAATAATTCCAAAAAACATGAAAAAGAACAAGAAAAAAACCAGTAGAGCACATTATCCAAGATTACTGTAGGTCCACCTTCTCCAAGCTGTGGCCCTTCAAATGTTAGATTACAACTCCTAGAATCTCCGAGAAGGAGTCAGAAACAAACCAATAGAGCTTACCCAAACAAGAGAAGCATTATAAGCAAATCCAACTATTGTTTCATTTTTCCATTCTTTGGGTAAGATCATCTATAAACAGTGACTATAAAAATAGAGCAGCTTTTCCATAAGTCACAGAACAATTCCAAGTCCTATAGCTAGCTCTGAAATCTCCACTTATAATACATTATACAATTTTCAAGTTAAATGTTGTGCATCAAATGCTGTCATTCATCAGTTTCCCCATCCCTTGAAGTGAACGACCGTAATTTCTTTTCTGGCGGGTCAAAACTGATGGACCTTAAGATTTTCAAATGCTCATCTGAAAAGCCTTCACCTTTAACTGTCATTGTGCAGACTTAAATAGAATTCCATCCCCAGAGTTAATGAGCTGCTCATAACTATCCATAGACATTAACTTAATTTGTACATTTCTGTTTCTCACAGTTAGCCAGTGCTCCACACCAATGCAATTTGTATATTGTTGTTCCAACTCTGGGCCATGTTCATACATCCATGCTGATGTGGCTTGAGTGTGACCCCCACCCCAGGTATATATTGGTAATAACACTGAAGTACACCCTTGCCAGATATTGGAGAACTGATCCATAAATTGGTCATTTATTCAGATTGAAGCCAACAAACTCCTTGTGGCTACAGGTGAAGTAGACATCTGAAAAGAGCTACAGAAATGAACATCCTGGTTATAATAGTGATTTGTGATGCTGTAAGCCATGTCAAATAAAGTTTAATTAATACAACCACAGGGTGAACTGAAATAGATTGTACTGAATATTTGTTATAAATCATAATCAATAAATTTTAGCATTCTGGAAAGATTTCAACAATTTTAACAAAAAATATTGTGTCCTTTTTTAGGAATCATGCCTTTCTTTACTCCTTTACCCTATCATTTCTTCTCTCCTTGAAAGGAAACCTGATCTCTACTTCATTGATAAAGCATCCTGATCCATCTTCTCAACTTACTGTGACACTTTTTGAACAACAGTATGTCCTATCAGACTTACGGCATAGTTTCATTAGGAAAAAATTCTAATTTGGATGATCCTTTAAAATAAATAGAAATATTATCTCAAATTTCACTTAAAGAAAATCCATTTACTAATTACCTTCACCACCTCACAGCAATAAGGAGGTTGAATTTGAAGAAGAAAGATTGGAATGCGGTTAGGAAAAGCCAGCAGCATGGCTTTAGAAGGAAGCCATTATTCTTCCTCAAAGAAAACTAGCTTTTTTTTTATAAGGATAGGTATTAACACTGTCTGTACAAAGCTAATGGGAAAAAAAGCAAGCACTGGATTTTTTTCCTATCTCAGTGGTGAAGCATGACTCAGTAATATGCAGCTCTACCTGTCTCACTATGCCAAATATATGATTCTCCCCAAAACATATCTCTACTGGCCATGGTGAGCAAGTGAACAAACAGACTGTAATGAATGCCTGCTTTTCTGGAGAAACTTCCATCAATGGCACTACTGAAACATTTTCTGTGATCCTAATAACTGTGGAATAATCTTCGATGGCAAAATCTCCTGCTGACATGTAGTAGGTTAAAGATAACCTAAATAACAGTCTACTCAACCAACAGTCCCTGTGAGGATATTCAGTGAGGAGACATGCTGTAGACCAAAGCAACTGGAAAAAAGGGCAATGGAAGGTAGCTTGCCAAATGGCTTCTCCAAAAATATGGAAAAAAATCATCAAAGAAATGGATTTCTTCATTAACTTTACCTTGAGGAATAAGACTTCACAGTGGTTTATAATATATCATCTTCTAAGGATATGGGAGTAAAGCTTGGTGTGCTTCAAATGACTCAAATATGATTCCCATGAACCTTTTCCGCTGGTTTATTCAAGTGCATTCACACGTTGCAAAATGAAGCATCTGAATGTCATCTCCTTTTTCAGGAAAACATAAGCAACGTACAGTTAAATGTTCTTGCTTACCGGTGGTTGGGTCCATGACTCTAGGCTTGTCTCTTTTAATGGTGTCTGAGGCCTTCCCACATCTTTTGAATGCTTTTGAGAGGAAAGAGAGAAACAGAAGAAAACAGCTGTCGTTAGTTGCTTGAGAGAGTAACACACCCACATTTAATTTACAATTGTGGGAAAAAACTATCAGAGAATTTGTGCAGTCATAAGAATTATGGGCTGTGAACTTCAGAGAAAGGTGACATTTTTTTAATGCACTGCAATAGAGAAATTCAGGAAAGAGCTTCTTTAGTGCTGTCCATTAAGTATTTTTCTGGTAGAAAAGAAAATTCTCCTGCAAGACAGGAGTGTATCTCAGCCAGATTTGGGACCTGCACATTCAATGGGTGGCTCTGGATTTGTCTAAATACAAGGATATTACCTCTAAGTCTGTAAACCAAGGAATCAACTTATTACATTTGAAATGAAGAGGTGATTGCTTCGGGAACTTGTACGGTTCATAAGCAGCAGAAGCAACACAAAGTACATAATGAATGCTCAGATATAATTTCTATATACCAGATATGTTATGATACAAACAGATGGGTAGACACACACACGCACACACACACATACCATTCTATGAAGAACGATAGAATGACTCAAGTTAACTTGAAAATAAATTATCTTTTCCACTCTGAGGGCTCTCTCCAAATTTATCAGCCATCAATGAAACCAAAAATACAGAGATAAAGATACAGTCACAGTTCCCTCAGGCACATCTATATACAGAAACACAGTGACTATGGTTGATGTTGTTGTTTTACTACATGCTCTGGAAAAAAGAAAAGAAAGCCCCCTTAATAAAGAACCGCAGCGTTCGGGAAATGAACTGGAACTTAATAGCTGATTGACCTTCCACCTTACAGAATCCTAAATCCATGGCTGCTCCCTATTTAGAAATAAATGCATGAATGGGGAGGGAATTTGAAAATGCACCTCGCTGAAATGAATCGATGTCATTTGGAAACCATTTCTCTTGCTGAGGCAGGCTGTTCTTTTTTCCCCAGCGAAATTAGATCTCATTTTCCAGCCACCTTGCAAAAACTTGCTAATGTACATAATGATGGTTCAATTCCATCTATAAATGTTCTGGATTTGATGAGCCCGGGGACCCAGGTGCCACCACAGTCTCCAGAGTGCCATCACTGAAGCCTCGTGTCAGTATTGCAGCCTCACCCGGCCACAGCGCACTCAAAGACTGGTAAACACTCGGGTGGTCCCTCTCCTCTCCAGCACCAGAAAATAGCTTAAAGCTCTTTTTAAAGAGCTTTAGATGGTGGAATCGCAGACTTGGAAAACAGCAAATGTTTTCTTGACTTTCTGAAGGGCATTAACTTTTCTCTTTTGCAGAACAAAACTTAACTTCCCTTTTAAAGGTACACAGAGTAGAGGTACCACTTCTCAGTCATTGCAAAACCCCTGGAAATCAATGAAACTAAAGGAGCGATGCCTCTTTTCTGTTTTGATTCAAAGTGGTTGCACCTCCAGATTTTTTTTATTCTTTCACACACTTGCAGAGATTCACTTCTACCACAAAGAACTACTGGCTACTGATGTCATGAAACAGGGGAACCACTGTTGCTTTGTTTATGTTCTCAGCCATCTGACATTTAAGCTTAATACACAGAAGAAAATTAAATCCATAATGAGATGAAGATGCTATGATTGATTTTGATCTGAACGGTGCATTATAACTTCAACAGCATGGTTACAGCTCCCAGAGCCCCAATCCTGGGACCAATAAAATTTTCCCTGGCAGTGAAGCATGGATGTTAGCAGAAATCAGGGTCTCATAATAGCATGCTTAACTAAATCTCAAGTAACTTTTTAAAACTAAAGCACTTTGAAATAACCTACAAGGGTAACTGGCAAACAGATTGAGTATGGATGCTTGGAGAGCACAGAAGAAATAAGGTTCCATAAGAGCATTCACAGAAGAGGTTTTCTTCGACATTCACCCAGTGAAAGGGTCATCATTATATTCATAATGAAAGATAATTACATTCTATATCCTTTTAAGTACTAATTCGACCAATTAGGACAAAGCAAGACTAGGTTGAAGTCTACTCAACACATTTAAACAACTCTAGTTTGTGGGGCCCTTGGTGCTTCTTGAGCTTGGTTGTTTTCTTATAGATGTTTCATTACCTAACTAGGTATCATCATCAGTGGAAGAAGGGAATAGGAATTGCTCTCTGTTTATGTACAATGGCTTGCCTTTAGGCTGGATGGATGGATTCACCTTGCATGGGTCGCTTTGACCTGTGAAATCTGGGTTGACACTTGTGGGGAACCTCTTAGAAAAGTCAAAGTTTTTATTATATTAGTTTGGATTTCATCCAGAATAGATCACTCAGTTTAATTCTATTTACTGTATATCTTTGAAAATGGTTAATAATATTGGGCGCTAGAAATCTTGTTCAGAATTCAGCCATGTGGATCATATGCAGCCTACGTTTTATATTACTGTAATCATATGAACTTTATACCAAAGCATTATTTCGCTTGATATGGAACACAGGCTTTGATTTTCAAAGTCCTAAATAATTCAAGTTCAGATTATATGAAGGATGTCTGTACCTGTATAAAGCTGTCCCTATTTTATAGACATATTTGAAGATATTAGCCACTCAGACTCTTTTTAACAGTAACCCTTTTCTCTACAGTTTCCTCTTAAGAAAATCTGCTTGACCCCATATGAATGACCTTTGCTTGTTTTAAAATGCAATCTGTCTTTTAATGGCTTTTTAATGGCATTTGTTCCTGATGGCATTTGAAATGATATCTGATTGTACCAGTGTGTACTTGTTCCTTCAAAGAGAATTCATGAGTACACATGATGTTGAACTATATTGTTTTTACATCTCAGACTTCCTTAGGAACTCTGGCGTCTTGAATGGAGACTGAGAAATAAAATAGGATGGCCTCAGAACAAAGACCTTTTCCACTTGGAATCCCCCCATTGTAAATATTGAGCAGTGGCAGATATCCTGTAGAAAGAAGCATTGTGATGATCAAGAGACATAACTCTATCTCTTTTTCTTTCTAGAAGCCTTCAGAATATGGTACCGTGTGGCCACATCACATGATGGGAACGTTCACCGAAGTATTAATTTTGTAGATAGAAAATATATTTTTCTGGAGTAATCTTTTTTCCAGAAGGAAGATGATTTCTACAAGCCACTCTGTCATATCTATTTTAGTAAGTCTTGTAACTAACCAAATACTGATCACCAGGGGCAGGAGATGACTGAGACCCGTTCTGCTGAGGCAGCCTCGCCCCACCAGCCTCTTTTCCAACTAAAAGAGAAAATGTCATCTATCGCTTATGTTCAATTTGTTTGTTCAGAAATACACTCATTGTTCCATTCTGATCAACCAATTAAATGGTGCTGTAAAACAAATAAATTGCAAATCTGGTCTGCCTGCAGTCACTATTAGGCAGGGTAGAAGACAACTTACATAAGAGTGAAATGATAATCTATTTATTTACATGAAAAAAAAGCTTTATAGGCTCAAACTGCATGCCTTAGGGATGCTTCTAACTGAAGGAACTGTTTATAGTACTTGTGCGTCACATTTCTGCACAAAAGAATGCTTTGTCCTTCATCTCTCTATTCACCTACTGCACACTCATCTGTAAAAATTATATTCTGTCACTGAACTTGATCTGGGTATTTGGGAACAAAAAAAACCATAGGTAAATAACTCAACATAATTAAAGAATCAATATACTCTTGGAGAGCTGAAGAGTATCTTTTATTTAATCTTTTGGTTAGAGAGCTCTTCCTGAAAAGATGATTAACATGAAATTATCACTCTATTATTAATCAAAAACATTATTAATTATCAAAAGATCAGCAACACTTTTCATGTTTCTTCAAACAGAATGTGAATAAGGAGGCTTTAAAGAAGGTCTCAAGAGAGGGAATTTTATGGGCGCTATATCCTCTCTCAGCTGGATGGGGCGATACAGCAAAGCCCTTGATTTTGATCTGAAGATCCTGAATCATTCTGAGGATACCTGAGAGCCAGTTTAGATTAGTGGTAAAGGTATCAGGCTAAAAAGTGGGAGGTTGTGAGTTCTACACCTGCCAGTTGGTGACTTTTGGCCACTGACCAGGAGACCGTGAGTGCAAGTTCTGCCTGAGGCATGAAAGCCAGTTGGGTGACTTTGGGCCAATCACCAGGAGAAGGTGAGTTCTAGTCCCACCTTAGTCCCACCCTTTAGGAAGACTATGGGTTGTAGTCCTACCTTAGGAATGAATGGCAGTTGGGTGACTTTAGGCCAGTCACTGTTTCTCAGCCCAACTCATCTCACAGGGTTGTTGTTGTAGGGAAAATAGGAGGAGCTAGCTGTGTGGGATATGTTCGCTGCCTTGAGTTATTTTAAAAATAACAAAGATGGGTATATAAATAAATGCATTCAGTCCACACGGTTATCCTTAATTGAAGACGTTTGTCAAAAACAGCAGTGACTGCCAACTAATGCTGAAAGCAGAGTTGACCACATCTGAAACTTACATGTACAGGCTGAGACCAAGGGATTAACCACTCACCAGATCCTATTCCCTAATCAAACTTCATGAGGAAGGAATAGAATTTAAAGATTTTTTGAGGGGAAGGGAAGGCAAGAAACCATGTTTCTTTTGGTCAGTTGTTCTTTATTCTGACACCCAAACAAACATTCTACCACATGCAAACCACTCTTCATCAATCCATGGACTGATAAGACAAAAAGTGTTTATATGAGTCTTTAACAGACATTATCTTAAAAGGTTGATTTGGGCTACATCAAAACATTGTTTTGTTTTGTTTTTATCCAATGTTCTTCATATATCACACAGCTATACTTCAAAGATTTAAAGAAGCAGTTTTTCAAAGCCCACTTAGAAGTGTTGAGGATTGAACATGAAGTATGGGCATTTTTCAAATAAAACATGTTCCTTAGACCTATGGAATGATTTCTTTTCTTTCTCCTTACTTAACTAGAACATTATTTAAATGTAAAGAGACTGAAAGGCAGGTTAAACTTGGCCAATCAATTTGGTCCATTTTAATGGACTTTTTTTCACAGATTTTTTCTTCTTCTTAGCATTTTCAGATCAACCTTTTTTCAGATCAGCCAATCAGATAATTGATTTCAAGAGGAACTACCAACCAGCTTGTTGTCTGGGCCTAACATCATGAGATGAGAGAGAGGGACTGGCCCAAAGTCACCTAGTCAGCTTTCATACCTAAGATGGGACTAGAACTCACAGTCTCCTGTTTTTTTAGAGGAATTTGGGGGACTTGCACAAATAACACTGCTGACTTCTATTTGGCATGTTCCTCTGAAGTTCACTCAGAGCTCTAAATGGACACTTTTACATAAAACCATTTTAATGTCCCATTTCCTTCAAAAGATCTTGAAGCTGGCTGTGTGATCATTTTATATTGTAAACTTTGGGATATGACTATATCCAGTTCATAGGAGGGTGAAAAAATAATTATTCTGTTACTGCTTTAGGAGCTTTTGTAGTTCCTGAAATTAAAAAAAAAATCCCATTTCCTGTTCTTCATGAGAAGAGGGAAGGATAAGTAGCTAATCTTCCCCTTTCCTATTTTTTAATGTGATATGTTCATTTTGATCATTTTTCAAACAGGATCTGAACTATTGACAGCAACACTATCAAAGTATCATTCCTCTTACACGTAAATTCCCTTGAAAAGCTAAGTTAGTGACATAGTATTGAATTTTTGCAGGTAGGTGCTTTTCCCATTCATATTTGTAGCTCAGGATTGAACTGTGGACTTCTAAGTGCTCTGAGCTTGGTTGTTTTGTTGTTTCATTGACAAACTAGATAACAACATCAATGTAGAACTGATGATGGTATCTAGTTTAGGAATGAAATGCCTGCAAGAAAACAACCAAGCTCAGAAAGCACCAAGGACCTTACAGCTTTTCATATTGTGGTCAGTTTCAGGACAGAGTCTCTTAGCAAATCACAAAATGATTGCATTGAGTTGCACTGCAGTTAATTCTGGAGACTTTGGATCAGCTGCCCAGAGGAGACAGTAGCATGTGATCATGGAGTTGATGCTACAGCCCTACACAGAATGTTCTATATTTTCCCACATTAATATACAACTCAGCTACTGTCCTAAATAAATCTCAGCACTGAGGGAGTTCTTCAAAATGCATAACCTATGTAGGATTTTTTTTAATATTTATCCTTTCCATAGGATTTTTCTTCCTGTGCAAATTTTCCAGTAAAAGATTTTGTCTGATTAGTATTAGTTAGGGAATTCTTCCTTCATCCCAATTATCTTCAGTTGAAAATTTAACCAAGAACATATCTTCTGCTGTAGCCAATAGCAACCTTTTTATATTGAAATTACCTCTCATAATATAAAAACATTACTTCTAGCGAGCAAGCTTATAGCAGGATCCTCAAGAGGTTCAGTGAACACAATATAATGAGACTGAATCCTCTAAGATATCTTCAAGTGGGGGGAATCATATTTTTGCTCTTCAATATATTCACTTACCTCTAAATATAGTATGGATTTAGATCTGGGAAAATAATAGTTAGCAGCAGAGAAAAGTGGGAGATAGAATGACTAACCAGATAAGGAAACCTCAAAAGAAGGTTTAACAAAGCCTTCCATGAGATTTGGCAGATGCTGCTATGGTAGATTGTCAAACTTTACACTAATCCTTGTGGAAGTGTTTTAAGGACTGCACTCCTCTCTTCAAGCCTTTTGCTCTTTTGCTGGGTTGATGCTAGGAAATTATAGATCAGACTTTCTAAAAAAGAGCAGAGACTTCTTAAATTACAGCTAAACTGAGAAAGAATATTACATGTTATTACGACCTTCCTCGTTCTTCACTGTTCCTCAGCAAACATAACAATGTCACAAAGGATAAAGTGATTGTGTGGTACAAAGAGATTATCTACACAAGAACATTTCAGCTCAGCATAAAGCTCTGTACATTGGTGAATATTCATGCAACAGATTCTGATGTTTAATGTCACTATAAGATCCAATTTCTCCTAAACAGAGAAACCTAATCTAAGCTTTACAACTCCCCGGAGAGAAAGCAAAATGGAGCTTTTTTTCTAAAAAAAAAGATAAGTTAAATAATGCCTCACTTTATTGATAGGAGAAAGCATTGCTGATACATTTATTCTTATCTTTGTCCACAGAATCAATCATTCAATCAATTAAATCGAAAACATTGTCAAGTAACAGGTAATAGTGATGGACCATTTTTTGTTCTTATATTGGCTCTAAAGAAAAAATAAATGTGTGATATAATCAAACAGGAGCTCAAAGGAGAAAGCAACTCAATCTGACAGAGAAAATAAAAAGGAAGGAAGGAAGGAAGGAAAGAAGGAAGGAAGGAAGGAAGGAAGGAAGGAAGGAAGGAAGGAAGGAAGGAAGGAAGGAAGGAAGGAAGGAAGGAAGGATGGAAGGAAGGAAGATTCATATGATAACGCATAGTTGAGGGCAGGCCAAGTTCTTCTAGTGTTCAGCAGATAGTCTTGGGTGGAATTATTTTAAGACTGAAACAACTCACATTCAAATTTGTGCATACTTTGTGCAAGTGATTTGTTTAAAGATTACAATTACTTTGAATTTTGTTTGCAAACCAAAGCAGAAAAAAATGGTAAAAATAGTATGGTGTTTATCATCTCCCTATCTGAAAGTTAAACAAATCCATGCTGTAAATATTTATAATTCCCCTCTACATTCTCACAAGGTACTGCTGCAGAAATACAGATAGATCAACTATCAGTACCAATTGGATTAAAAAAATTACTCTCTTCCCCACAAATAAATATTGGATTTTATTCATAGTTTTTTTTTTCTTTTTTCTTATGCTTTTGGATGGCATAATATTTAGAGTTTTTCTTTCTTGGCCTCCTTGCATGATCTTCCCTCACACATCCCATCCATCTGAATGCTTACAAAAACTTTTCTGATCCTCACCTAACTTCCATTTTGATTGTCAGTGTCTGCACCATCATGTTCTTCCTAAGTAGATTGTAGGTACTTCTCTCAGTTTCACTATGCTCGCATCTTATGTGGAGCCAAGTGCACTGCTAAATAATACTTTCATGGAAGTTTAGAATAGGATATTAAAATAGAGGGAGTTCTGAAATGATCTGATCTCCAAAGTGGCACAAAAGCACTCCTAGTTTCCCCCCTTGGATTATGTACATTTAATACCATCTTTTCCAGGGTTTTGCCTCAAGGCACAATCTGCTCCTAATATGTTTGGAAATTACTGTTCCATTATAGCCATACCAATATGCAATCAAATGAAAATTATAGGGGAGGGAAAGTGATTTGTCTTCTTAATGAGAGTCACCTTGCTGATTTTCCAAATGCCTTTGGCAATCATTAGCCGAGCTAGTGAAATAAACAAGAGCTAGTTACACTTTGGGTGGTATCAGCAGTTCATGGTCAGAACAGATGGACAGCCCCCCATATGAATCATTTTATTCAGAGTGTAAAGTCTTTTGAAATCTTGACTTCCCCTGGCAAAGGCCTCCAGTTTTGACAATGCGTATCCAAGCTTTCTATCAAAGCTCCTGCACTGCAATGAAAGAAATATCAAAGCTTGCATATTCCAAGTAGACAGGAGGATGGGACTCAGCCTGGCATTGAAGACTCAGGCCCCTGCTGATTGTAAATGGGTTTGATATATTGTTACTGCCTGCTGCAAAAAAGATCCCATGAGATCCATCAGGGACTCTTTGGTTTGTAAGCATGCTATAAGCCTGATGTTGCTTGGAAGACTGAGAACTAGCCAGACCAATTCACATCAATGAAGACAATAAGAATTGGCAGAGGAAACAGAAACGGCTTCGTGATATCTGCTAAGCTCTCCAAAATATCTCAATGCAAGGTGAAATAGGAACAATTCTTCCCAACCAGGTGATTACAGTCTCTGAGACAAGGTCACTGACAGCCTGGCTGGAGTAAGTGTGAAAGGCAGGAAATCAACCAAATGAGTTCAAGAAGCAGGAAAGTACAGCATAACTTTTACCTTATCTCCTCACCCTTCAGTCATCATGCCTCGTCTAGAAATTATTCGAACAAGACTATGAGGCCTCCAGACCAATTGCAAAAAGCTTTTAAAAATTGATCAAAAGACCTCTGGTTATCTATCCCTTTTAGGAGAGAGAGAATGTATCAAAAAGACTAAAAAAGATGTATTTTCCCTGAGGATTATATTACTAAACCTTAATTTAGTGGCTCCTCAGTATTTCTATTTAATCTCCCTGCATTGAAAGTCTTGGCATCATATCAGGGTTCGAAATGATGGAAGTAAAAATCAGAAAGATGTGTTGCCCATTTCCCCATGTGCATTTAATGCAGTGAGTTAAATGCCCATGTGCATTTAATGCAGTGAGCTTTAGTTCATTTGAGTTTATTAAAGTTTATGCCTGTTCATAAAATGTGTTGGTTAAAAAAGGGGCTACCAAGCTCATGATATTTGGCTAAAGAGATCAACACAGCTCTTCTTCTCAACCTGGCTCTATTGACATCTCAGTTGATGTATGCTAAACCACACTAAATGTGTAGCTGATGGCAGTTTTGACAATTATTACAAAGTTGCTGGGTCTGCATATTGTATTTTAGTTTCCCCCAGAAAGCTAATTGTGAACAAACATAGAACATAGGGCAAGCAGACCAAGTGGTGCACATTTAACATAAGATGAATGCTTATTTTATGCCTATTATAGTAGGGAAGACAAAGAAATAATGAAGAGAAAAAGGCCCATTTACATCAAGTGAGCCCAGTTGGCCCCAGATGCTGCATTTGAACAAGCACAATGGCATTTGTTGACCTGAAAAGTGGACCCTGCACATGCGGAACAATGCTAGGATGATGATGGTAATTATGATGATGATTTGAGGGAGAAATTAATGCCATTAACATCTACTTGGAGCACAATGTTACAGTCATAGTAATACCCAGGGAGATGTCCAGAACAAATATTTGGGATCAGCTTATAAGGTCTCAGAACATTAAGAAAAACCATGTCCTTTTTTTATGTTTTCCATGCAAATGCATAATTAAGAAAGAAGATAAGAGAACATCAGTGTGCGTGTTTGTGTGCATGTACTTAACTTGTGAAAATTCCCACAGTCCATCAGTTCCAGCTGTTCTGAAGTATCAGAGGTGATAAATCAGAAGCTTTCAAACTGGCAAGCCAAAAATATTTGTTGCCTTTTAGACATGCAATTATCTTCAAAGAATTAAATTCATGCAAATCCTTTATTTGAAAAAAGCAAAATTATGAAGACAGTTTACAAAGATTGTAATGTTGCATTACAATCTTTTCTATGAGTCCTGAGAATGGTGATCACATGAGTGTCTCTCTGATTTTTTGGGGGGAAGGGGTATATTTGTTCTTCAGACTGAAGGTAGGTAGTGAGTCACAGATTGATGAGGTCCATAATTCTGGGTATTTCAGTTTTACTGTATTTGGCCAGGTTGGGTATGTTGTATAGCACTGCTGCCATGGATTCTTTCACTAGTTCTGGATTAATGGATGTAAACAGTGCTATGGCACATAACTTGCAGTAATAATTGAATAGCGAGCTTCATATTCTCTAGATACTTGAACACTGAAAAGTTCAAGGAGTCAAATACTATGTATGATTCAAGCCTTTAGCATAGGGATCAGATGGCTACAGTAGCATTCAGATTACACAAAAGCAGATTTAGGGAGAATAGGTTTAGGAAGCAATGAATAATTGATTATTCTGTTAAAAATGGGAGCAGAAAGAATGGCATTTAGCATCTGTTGATGCACCAATTATAGCAAGGAAGTGGAAACACATCTGAGACACACCTATTGGATTAGTCATTTCAAATCCAGTAACATGCTTAGGATACTCATGGATAAGTGTGCATAAATTTGCAACCTATAATCCTATGGAAATTATGGAGAGTTAGTTCTCACATAGTTAAAAATAAACAACATGATGTTATATCAGGTCTTTACCAAAAATAAGCTAGACAGAAACTATATCCAGGCCAAAAGAGAATTGCTTCTAGCTTTTACATACATTGAGCAGGAGAAAAAGGCACCAAATTGAAAAGACATCCAGTTATTATAAATATAGTTTGCATTCTCATACTTAGCAACCAATAGCATTATTTTGTAAAATGTCCTTGCTTTTCTGCATTAGAGGTTCATGGAAATATGTGTCTTTTTTCGAG
>JANHZU010004551.1:105294-117274 GCA_032468055.1 Acrochordus granulatus
TTGAATCAGAACCTGATACAAAGCTCTAATACAGAAGAAGAGGAAAATGAAGCCAAACAGAAGACCATTTTCAATGTCAGGTTTTATCAGTATTATCTGTTTGACATAAAAACATAAAACTATTCTTATAAGTAGTTAAGAAGAAAGAACTTTAAGGGTGAGAAAAGTGACCTTTACCCATATAGTCAACCAAGCTCCAGGAAGCCACAACTTATACACAGAAGAGTGCACAAAGTTCAGAATATCATGACCATACAAAACATTTAAACTGTGTATTTGTATGGAGTATTTTTATACACTCATATCAGCTGACTCCAGTAGCTGATAGCACAATGTACACTTGTGTGAATGAGGCACTTCTCTGAGAAGTGTTAAAGCAGACATATCCTTTGCAAGGCTCATAGAAGTCCTCAAAAATGTGCCCCCTCCCTCATTTTGTATGTTTGTGTACACACATGTGCAAATTCTAGTGGAATTTTTGAAGCAGTCCTAAAAGGTTTCCTAAAGACCTGCCTGTTTTAACATTCCAAAGAGAAGTGCTTTGTTCATACTAATATGTCTTGTGAAGTATTTCTTTCAAATGCTTTGAAGAGCTCTAAAATAAGGACAATGTTCTTAAAGTGAGTTCAAATCCTGTTGCCATCATCCTTAACACAACTAGCCTTGTGAAGCATCTCTTTCAAATGCTTTGCAGAGTTCACAAAACTTTACTGGCAACAATATAGAAGTAGCAACAAACCTGAAATCTCTTCAGATTCTGCCACTGTTATTGGGTCTCCGTGTCAGGGTCTCATATTAGCTATGTTGATTAATCTGTCATTCTGTTCCACATCCCAACCAGACACAAGCACATTAGATAAGTCGATTTATTATTGTTAATTTGGAAACCATATATATAGCACCTTACATCCCCTGCATTCTCTTTGTATCGATCTCTGGATTTAAATCCTGGGCTGCTTCATTCCACCTTTTCCAGTCAATGCCCATTAAGATACTGGTTTTTCAACCTTGAAGGTTTGTTTCTTGTTATAAACAGCTTCCTTTGGTCAGAGAACCAGATTCCCATTTCACCAGATTCAAACCTTACATTCTCCTATAATCTTAGGAGCAAACTATGATGTATCCAAGGAAATTATATTCAATCCAAACAGCCAATTTTTCTAAATTGGCAAAAATGGATTTCAAATTAGAAGAAAACAAGTCTGCAATGAAAGGTAGAAGAATGTATGTATGTGTATATATGGGTGTGTGTGCATTTCCCCTAAACTTTCTAAATAATTGTACACCCTTGCAGTGTTATATTTAAGGAAACTTTAAAGTTTTAGTAGTGTTTTCTTGTGTTTTCCTCCTGCTTTTCTACACCTTATAGAATATTGCTAACTATTAATAAATCATGTGCACCAACCTGCAGGATATGGTACAAAGTATCAATTTGCTCACACTTTTCTTCACTCCCACCCCATTGTGCATGTATGAAGATTTAATAGCAATTTTGTATTGTTGACTTTTCTACATATATCCAGGGGCAGTATTACAAAAATGAAATAAGCAAATATATATTCTACCAATAGAGAACAAGAAACTACAATTTTTATATCATTCCTCTAATCTAAGTAATAAGTAATCTAAGTAAGTAAATGGTAATCTAAGGATGTGCCTACTTTTTTTCATGTAGCACACAGGCTAAATGACCATCTTATAAAGTTGGAGGCAGATAAAAAGAAGAGTCATTTATAGGACTTTAAGTCTCATCTCTACACACTCCCACTCTTCTCTGGTTCTTATAACCCAGAATCAACAAGACTCCATCTTCAGCCATGGCAGCTGTCCTGCTTCAGGTTTCAACACACACAGTTGCAACAATCTCTCAGTTTATCTTAGGTCAAGAGATGCAAATCAAATCAGAGTCTCAGACATTTAAACAAATTGTTTTAGATAGAAGCATGCAGAAGAATAGTATAGAATCAGTCCAAAGTTCTAGAGCTGGGTCAGATTGTCAGCTAGTCCAAAGGTCAGAGGTTCTAGGTTTCTTACATAAACATGACATAATGCGAAAGCCATAGATCAGAAGTTGCTTACAATGAAGGGAACATGGATCAGAACTGCTTCTTAAATCAGGTTTCAGCCAGTGTCATCAATCAAGAAATGTGTTGAAAAACCTAATACTGTATGTTGTTCTGCTCTTAACTCTACTTTTTGGGAGTAGGGACTGGGAGGCTTGATATCATAACATATTAAATATTAAAAGTGTATGGGATTTTTTTTAATCTCAGGTACATGAAAAGTAATAGTCCATCAGAGTACACATTAACAGATACATAACATGCTTCATACCAGATACTTCCTAAAAGCTGTCTTTTTAAAAAAAAATACCATCCAGATATTGTAACTAACTGTCAAAGCACTCCTAACAAAAAATATTTTAAAGGGAATTATGTGATTCTCACTTCCTTTTCTTGTTCGCTCTTCTTTTTGTCATTGTTAAAAGCAACAAATGACTCATTTGTCTCTAATCCTAAGAACATTTTATTTTTGTCTAGGATTTTGATTCTTGGGTGCATTCCCAGTTTTAAAATATGTGGAAGCATTTTATATAGAGATAATCATGTCCATCTTCAGTATTAAAAGTAAAATTGTGTGCAGGGGAGAAGAGGTGTGTTTACTTTTTGTATGATGTTTATTTCTTTTAAGAACATAAAAACAAGACCCTCTCTTAGCAACAACAATTATAATAAAAATATTGGATCCCTTTAGTCTGTTTACTTACTTAGGGGCACACAGTGGCATGAGTGGTGAAGACCCTGGGCTTGTTGGCTGGAAGGTCGGCAGTTCGAGTTTGAGACCCAAGAGCTGCCCCATAATGGGGTGAGCTCCAATTCCTGCTCCACCTCCTGACAACCTAGCAGTAAGTATGCAAGTAGGTGAATAGATATCACCGTCTGTAGGAAGATAACAGCGTTCTGTGCGCCTTGGCTGCCACATGACCATGTAAGTCTCTTTGGATAAACATTGGCTCTTTGGCTAGGAAACTGAGATAGGCACTGCCCCTTAGAGTCAGCCATGACTTGCAAGGGAAACTTTTATCTTTGTTTTATTCTTATTTTGAGTATTAGATAAAAAGCTCTTCATTCTGTTTTTTTTTATTGTTTGGATTCACCTAAGATCTTCACCAGGGCTGGTAAGGAACTGTCAAGGTACTTCGTACATTATATGATGCTAGATCTGTATTAACCTTGGTTTGATCTTTTGTGCAAACACAGCCTATTTATTTCATTTATAGTTCAGCTGAGAATTGTGATTATTGGAAAAATGGGTAAACTGACTATCAGACTATAATTATGGAAAACCGAAATAATATTGCGAAGCATCGAGGCATATTTATCACAAATTATTTATTACAGCCAGAACAGATTCTGTAAAATGAGGCAGTCTGTCTGTCTGTCTATCTGACTGACTGACTGACTATCTATCTATTTATGGTAGATAGCATCCTCAGTTTTGCTTTAGAAAATGTAGGCTAATTTGATATTCTTACCTAAGTATTATGGCTAAACTAAAACTAAATGAAGCCAGTGGACTCTCTAGTCTTCCTAGGTTTGCGGAAGAGCATTTTCCATTTACATGTTTATTTATGGTCCCCAGGATGCAAACATTTTATTGAACTCCCCACAAGCATAAAAATCTAACCTTTTTTGTAAGGTAGCAATGCATAAGATTTGCAGTTTCCAACAAGATTTTTGTTCCCAAAGATATTCACGATGATACCATGGGAAAGTTCATTAGGTTCTAACATTTTTAAAGGGAAAGGGTCTGTTGCAAAATATTTAAATAAATCACTGCTGATAAAATTTTGGTAAGAGGAACTTTTGAGGACCTTGCACAGAGGAAAAGTAAGCAGGAAATGTTTGCAGGAAAGGAAAGCATTGGGACTATAATTCAATAAACCAGAATTCCTTATCCACCATTGATATGAAAAATAATGATTCTGGTGTGCTAATCTCTTCTAGTCACAAAGTGCTGAAAAATACAGGCCTTCCTCAGACATGACTATTTCTGTTGTATATAATCGGCTTCAAACTCCAATCATGACAATGCATATACAATTGCCTGACTGTCCTGACAACATTTCTGATTTCAGGGAAACAACACTTCAAGGTTTCTGTTTTCATCAATGCTGTGGAACTGCAAAGCACACTTTTGATATCACCTGCTATTTGCCACTGATTTGTTCCTAAATTGTTTCTTCGGTGGTCTGTTTTAGACCTCAGTAGCTTTGCCTTCTACTGCCTTGATTTATAAGCCTTCTTTCTTCCCTTAAGGGTCAATGCATCAGCACTCTCTCTTCCATGACCTTATGGTAACTTGTTGGGTTACCACCCTTTTTGTTGTTAGCTACATTAGACCCTTTTGGCCAATCATCATGTGCAAAATGTTTTGGCTTGAACTGCTTTGCATTCAAAACATCTCTATTTTAAATGGCTCATTTTCTGTTCACAATGGCCTTTTCCTTGAGAACAAATTGGCTGTTTTCAAGCATGAAATAGGTTGTTTTAGACATAGTGAGACTTAAGACATTCTCTTTTGATACTGGGGTAGGAGCAGAACACCTCCCACCCCAACAGCCTGTTGCATTTTAGATAGAGTGATTTCACACCTGAAGTTGTTTTGAAGTCTAAATGGTTTGTTCTGAATTAAACATGGTTTCAAGTAACATGGTTTGCCACAAACCTACTATACGAAGGCTTAATATATATAAGGAATGAAATTATTATGGAGTCAGATAAGTCAAGAAATTTCCTAATAATTGATGGACTAAGTGGTAAAGAACACAAATAATCTAGCAAGATTTTTTTAAAAAAAGTAGAAACAAGAACAAAAATCTCAGCCATGTTGGATAATATTTGCTGCATCTTCTCATAGCATTTAAGTAAAATTTGACTGCATAACAACGGCACTGTAGTCTGCTAGGTGGAAAGAAATATATTACTCATTATCTCTACCTGGCAGTTCTTTCATGAGGTGTCTAATTAATATGTCACATAAATCACAATAAAAATTATAGTATACTGCAATGTCTCATACATTGGGTATATCAATAAAGAATGTTTATCTTTGGGGGAAAAATCTTACTAATCTCATAAAAGATGATACAATCAAAAGCGAAACTACATTTACACTGTATGGAACATGGAACTTCAACAACCAGAATTTGGTTGGGACTTTTTATGGTATGAAAAACAAAACAAAAAGTGCTTTCTTTTAAACAGCCAGTCCAAATACAAAAGATTTTCAGTCTTGAAAGCAGAGAGCTTTTGCAGTCAAAGGTTTAAAGTTTGTTACTTTACAAGTCTCCTTTTCTATAAAATCTCCCTTTGTGATCTTTTTTTTAACGCATTTCAGCCCAACAACAAGCTTTTATCGATGAATAATGGATAGGATCCTTTTAAATACAAGAAAAATGTTTTCTTTAACTGGAAAAGGTTGTCATCTCATGTTAGGATAAAATTATTATTTTAAGATTAACAGAAATGTAAGAGGATGAAATTGCCTGCTGAATCACTGGAATATCTTGATAGCTTTTATGAAGGAAAAAAGAAGAAATGTATTATAAATATAGCATAACCAGATCCCCTGAGGTAAAGAATAAAAATGGCTTAAGGGAGATCCATCTGTAAACATCGTTTTAAAATTAGAAGAACTATTTTGCCTGGGATCATGTTAAAGTGAAGTATATCCCCCTTGCATAAATCAGGAAAATCAAAATAAATGGTGACAACAAAAAGAATCTCATGTTTTAACAATGGAAAAAGAACCATACTATACCATCTGCTAAGCTTGTTTTAACCATGAGTTGCTTAGTGC
Organism: Acrochordus granulatus; assembly: GCA_032468055.1. NCBI lineage: Eukaryota > Metazoa > Chordata > Lepidosauria > Squamata > Acrochordidae > Acrochordus > Acrochordus granulatus. Next base: position 111,157 of record JANHZU010004551.1, read on the forward strand.
ACTCAAAACATGAAACAACTTTGAAATAAACCAGATTATGGTTCAGTATGGTTTGTTTTCTAAAATTTAGTATGGTTTGTTTTCTAAAATTTTAGAAATTTAGAAATTTCTAAAATATCCTAAAAAAATTTGTTGGAAAAAAATCTGTTGAAGGGCAATGGTGCATTGGCTTTGTAGCAAAGCTGAATATCTTCTTTTGTTCATTTATATCAATACATCTGTACTTACAATAAGTATATACTGTATTAGAATATAATGTGTAAGAATACAATGCAACATTACATTCAGGTTGTGAATCACATATATAATAATATCAATAGGGGTTTTATTTCTGTTTTTCAATGTTTACTGTTATGAGATAGAGGATAAATTTAGACTATTGAATGAAAAACAGGAGCCTACAGTTAGGCAGGAAAAAAACAAATGCACAGGAACAGGATAGGTAATACCTGGCTCAACAGTAGTGACTATGGGAGGGATCTAGATGTCCTAATGGACCACCACTTCAGTAGATGAATCAGCAGTATGCAGCATCTGCCAAAAAAGTCAATACAGTCCTGAGTTGCATCAACAGAGGGATAGCATCAAGAACATGGAAAAGCACTACCGGTTCTGGTCACCATGATACAAAAATGATGCTGAGGCCCTTGCAAGAGTGCAGAGAAGAACAACAAAGATGATAAAGGGGTCTGGAGGCAAAATCCTATGGAAAAAGACTAAGAACTATGTATGTTTGGCCTAACAAAGAGAAGATTGATAGCAATCTTCCCATAGCTTCAAGGCTGTCACAGGGAAGATGGCGTCAATTTATTCTCTATAGCACCAGAAGGCAAGACAAGAAGCAATGGGTGAAAGCTAATCAGAAAGAGATCCATCCTGGAAACAAGGAGGAATTTCCTGATAGTGAGAACTATTAACTGAGGAATAGCTTAACCTCCACAAGTCATGGGTGTTTCATCACTGGAGGCTTTCAAGAAAAAATTGGACAACTGATTGTCCAGGATGGCATAAGGACTACTGTCAAGGGTAAGAGGGTGCACAAGAAGACCTCCAAGGTCCCTTCCACCCCTATGATTCTATGAATCAAAGCTGCTGGCCCAAGGAGGTATCGAAATTCAAGTACCTGTACAGATGGCTGCCCAGCCTTTGCTTTAAGTCATTCAATTATTCATTGTTGAACTGCCTTGTCAATAACTGCTTCCAGTTTCTCCAAGATCCAATTAAGTCAACTGTTGGTGCAACTTTGATTGTTTTAGATTGTTCAACAAGAACATATCAACACGTCGAGTGAAACAAGCTGCTGCTATTACTAGTGATATTAGCCCAAGAAGCCACTGTACATGACAGGAGTTATACAGACTACTGGAGAGAAATATTAGATGATAGCTATTTAGCTTCACTTCCCAAACTCGTGTGCTTAAGATAATGTTTAGCTGCAAGGGAGTCAATTGAGCTTGAAAGTTAACACCCCTGAAAATCACTGAATGCCAAACTAAGTTACTGACATTTGTCTTGCAACAAACTTTTACAAGTTATTGCCGAAGTATTTAGTTAATCCTTATTCAGGCACATTTGCCTTTCTCAGGCCTTGTGGCTGGCAGGCATCCAGAGTGTCAAGTGAAAACATGGAGAGAGATAAGTAATGTTTTGACAGGTTATTAGAGTGCCATTTTGCTGATGGATGTCACAACTGGAATCTGGAGTCATCTCTAATAGTGAATCTCAAGCAGCCAGAGCCAAAAAATCTGAAATGGAAGCAATTTTCTTCATAGATTTGGGGTTGAAATTAAATTATGAAGTATTCCATCACTTCAAAGACTACCTTCTAAGCAATGATTAAAATAAGTTTTCTGGTTTAGATATTATGGAACACTGATAATTAGCTTTGACAAAAACTGGGAACAGAAAGAGGAGCAGCCAACCCTGGACCCATACTTTTATATTTTGATCATGTTCATCCAAAAAAAGACAAGAAAAATGGATTTGGTTTAAGAAAAACAGGAGAGTTTACAGATTAAATATAAGTTTAATATCAGAAATAAAATAGGGCGAGTATTTAAGTCATAAAAATGATATGAAACACATCACATCAGAAAAACTAAAGTCTTGTCAAGTAAAGGAGCTTTCCTGGAGCCTTACACATGTTAATTTCTGAGGAAACCCAGAATATGTCATGATTTATGTCCCATCTAGCCCAGAAACCATATATTCTCAATTTATTTGTACACCAAGCCACAAATCAAACCTGAGTAAGGCACGTGAAACAAAAAGTAACCATGTTTAACAGTGTGAAAACTGAATGTCAGAGTATGGAGATGAACACAAAACATATTTTCCTACTCAATGACAATGATGAGATTGGCTCGCTGGTTGATAAAAAAAAACAGATTGTCTTCAGTATGTCTGATGGACATTTTATTTTAATCTCCCTACACATTGTGAGCATTTCCAGTATATTCCCTCCCTTAATGTTGCTGTATGTTGGGTGAGTTCTAAGTGACATATCAGCGTCCTGCCATTAGCCGTAATATCTTTTTCTGAAATTTCCAATAGCTGTTAACATTTAATGCATTTCTCTGCCCCACAGATAACTCCTATCTTTTTCTATTAATGTATAATTTTGTTACGGTATTTAGAAAAATCTAGGATCAGGAAACTGATAGGCAAGTGCATTTCTAGCAGCAAGAATTTAATAGCAAGTCATAAGAGTGAACATTTCATCTAAAATCTAAGTATATTTGGACTTGCATTTTATTGAAGACACTTGGGATCTCTAATCTAATATAGTCTGGTTACTCAAAAATTGAAGACTCAGCAATCCAAAAAAAAAAGCTTGCTTTCAGCCCCAGTGTAAGAAATGCCATGTGTTAATGGCAACTGTATCAACTTACAACTGTAATTGATCCAGGAATTATGGTCATAAGTTGTGCTAGTTATTAACCAGGTAACCAAATGAGCATACTCAATTTTAGGACCTTTTTTGCAGTGCTCATTAAGCAAGCCTGGCAGTCGCAACATGGCTGTTAAGTGAACATTCGTCCACAAGAGGACTTTTTTGGTCAGAAACTCGAAGTAAACATCAGTTTCCAAGGGGAAAAAAAGTTCATAAATTGCAGTCATGTGACCGTGATACCCTGCAAAGGGCTGTAAATGCAGGCCATGTGATCACAGGGGATGGAGTGGCCATCAGAACTTCAAATCCAGGCTACAAGTACTGCTGGGGAGGTCCATCACAACTTGGAACAGCTGATAAGTAACCAGTCATAAAGGACTTCCCATACATCAACAGCTTTGACGTTTACTCTGTGCTGTCTATCCACGAAGTCTCTTTCAAACAGATTTGAGTCTCCTGTTTCATTCTCCATTTACAGTGCTTCAGCAAAGACTGGGTATGTCAGGATTTACACCTTCCATTTTTAATACCCATTTTGGGAGAAGGCTTTAGCTTCTCTTCTGAGATTATTATCACATTCCAGGGCCAGAAGAAACAGAAGGAGGTGGGGTAAAAATAGCAGGTGAAACACAAGCGCTCATGACTAAAAAGAAAGGGGCAAAAAAAAAGAAAAAGAAAAAAGTTGAAGATTTCCAGAGACAGGAAACTGATTATTACACTGTTCCTAATGATGAGAATTGCCGAGATAATAATGAACAGAGTCATAGTTTACAACTACTACTGACATTTTTGGTTGTCATTTAGCAAACTAATTGCCTCTTTTGTCAGGTATGAATTTCTGATAGCAGCAATGTTAAAGGAAATTCTGTCTGACCAAAACGACATACCTATCACGGATGGTTGTTAATTTCTCTCCTTTTTTTTTTCTTCAAGAAGAAAATAAAATCAACCATATTACTTTTTCAAGGTCTTTTTTCACTATTTATTCAAAGCTTGGAAGGCACTTAACACTGTCCTTGCCCCTGTTCAGGAACAAAAGGAAGAGAGAATATAGATATGAAACAATTTTCCAGCTACTGTATAATAAACCGAAGGAGATATTTATTGTCTGTTGGGGAGGGGACAATACCTAAAAATCATTTTTGGCTGTTCCTCCCTTCAAATAACATTAGGACTAGTTTGGTAGATGGGAAGTATCGGGCTTAGTCGGTGCAGTTCTAGCTAACAGATTGATTGATACTACAGGTCACAAGAATTTCTCCAACTGCCTGCACTACCCAGATAAGGATAATGATCCTCATAAGGGCTTGGACCTTTGATGCTTGTGCATGCAGAGCAACTCAAGGGTGATCCCCCTATTAGCCCCCAGCTTTGTTCTTCCTTTTCCAACAAGCTTCTTCTAACAAAGGAGTGGAGGAGGAAGAATGAAGCTTGGCCCATGGTGAGGACAAAAATAGGTACCACAAATTCAAACATTCTCAAGTGTGGCTTTGCTTTTTCAAGTAGGAAATTTGGCTTCTTGGATCCTAAGGGCAGGCACTATTAAACACCAGCTCCATCAACTCCATTAGCTCCAACAAATCATTGTTTAAAAAGAAATGTGATTCTTAATTCCAGCTGATAAAAATATTCTTATAAATATCTGATAAAAATATTTTTAAATATTATTAAGAATATCCTATAAATATTCTTCCTGCTAAGAATATTTTCTGTCCAATCATTGACTACCACTCTCAGAACACTAAGCTACCATGTAGTTTGTTTGGTTTAGGCTTAGCGCATTGTGCAATCTTAGACAGTGTGCTGTGAGATACATGGTTTATGTATTAAGTGTGCTGGGAAAGCCCAAACTGTGATTTATTTAAGACAACAAAGATAAACAAACCGTAACTTAGTGACTTCCCGTCAGTATATGATGTGTGACAAGGCCACTGATAAAGGGCCTTCTTTACTGACACTTCTAACATGTCACTTGAGCAAGCAAGCAAGAAAGCAGACAGGCTGGCAGGAAGTCTAGGCAATAAAAAATAAAATAGGGTTAAGATAGAATGCATTACTTAAAATGCTGATGAATTACAGCATTGATCAGAATGGACGATCCAGAATTTTCACTTAAGACTCAAGGTATAAGATCTTAACTTTCATACATTTCAGAGATGAATTATCTCAGTTAAAGAGAATTACATGACAGGAAGCAAAGGCTAATTAAACTGTTATGAAATAGAGATGATATCAACGTGTATGAATTATGATACAGTTCTCACATGTTCAGTCTCTTCTTATTTTCCACCATGAGACAGCTGGACTATTCCAGTTTAGGGGCATTGCAGCATTTTGTTCAGCTTGCACTTCAGAGTAAAACAATATGATCCATTCCCACTGTACTAACAGGCAGATCGGAATGTGGTGATAGTTCTAATTTCACACGGTTTGAATGTGGTTGTGTAAGTCTCAGGTTCCCACCCCTAAATAGTCTATTCTTTAGGGTAAAATGCTTTTAGGAATCTGCACTTATGGAGAAAAACGCAACTCAGGTTTTTTTTAATACAAAACATACAAAGTATTTACTAACAAATTAATGTAAAAGTGGAATGAAATGGACTGATGAATGAATGTATGTGAACCTGGCGTGGAACGCAAGTTGATCCATTCAGCCATACTCAATTTAAGATTGAACCATCACAGTGGTTGAGCCATTAGTGCAGTTTGATTATAGGCAGCAAGCCAGGTTAGTTCCACATCTAATTGCATGGAAAACTTGATGACAGAGTCCCCAAAGAGAATTTTTCCCACCCTGCTACCTTAAAACCTATAGTTAGTGATATCAGGAATATGTTCTGTGCTCATTAAGCTTCGCTGTTATGGTCGGACAATCACAATTTATGATACCTCATTGTAAATTGAGCTATTATGGCTAATTCATGGTGTTTAAAATATGCTATGGTTTACCTAAGTCTAAACCTTTGGAAAAGTATAAAAGATCAGCTGAATGCCTTAAATCCTTGAAACTTTCTTGGAAACATCAAATCCTTCACATTTTTTTAAAGTCAGTTGGGCTTTAATGTTGGCTTGTGCATTTGCAAATTGTAGAGCCAATGGAGTAGTAGAGTTAGATATGTGGAAATAAATATTTATCCTCTCCCTTTATTTATTTATTTATTACACATATTTCTATGCTGCCAATTTCCAAAGACTCTTGGCGGCTTACATAGATTAGAGATTTAT
>JANHZU010004551.1:149151-159394 GCA_032468055.1 Acrochordus granulatus
AGGAAAGGAAAGGAAAGGAAAGGAAAGGAAAGGAAAGGAAAGGAAAGGAAAGGAAAGGAAAGGAAAGGAAAGGGCATCATGCTTACAACCTTTGAAAATTAAAGAGATGCTGGATGCAACAACAATAAACAGAGGGGGAGGTGAAGAACACCCAGCAGGAACTCCTGAGTGAAGGAGGAAGCTGGGAGAAAAATCAGCAGGGTATCCAAGCAGGAGGGAGAAGACAGCAGGAGATAGCAGGTGGAAGGAAGTACGTGTGGCAAAATCATGTGGGTGGCTTGAAGAGAGAACAATTGGAGATGTGGAGGAGTAGAAGGAAGAGGAAAAAGAATAGCGATGGAATTGTGCTCTCATCACAAGGAGCACTCAGACAGCAAACCAAGTCTGTTCACTAAAATAATAAAAGGGACGATGATGAAAACAAACAAAGGACTCCATCATGATTCACCATTTGTTGACTCAGCTATGAATCCAATACCTAAAGTTCAGATGACTGTGCTCTGGTCATTTAAAGAATTCATTGAAACTAGGGGATTTTAACCCTTTCTTAATTACTCCTTGTTCTTTACAATGGGAACCATCGTTGTCTTAAGAAATGGTATATGCACACATAAAATAATGTCAAGTAGTTTGACCACATTGTTGTCTTTTAATGTGGTTCTACTAGTATTCTTCTACCCCCACACTCTTTCAAAACCATGCAAACAGCAGCAAAGAATAACTTGGTATACAATATGACTCTAGTTAATGTGTTTTATTTTCTTCCTTTCTTTATAGAGAAGCCTGGACTTACAGAGCACACACTTCTACGACACATTGCTTTTGTTCATAACATTCATTATAAAGAAATGCTGGATTTGTTTAAGCTATGAAAATGTACTTCCAACTCTAAGTCGTCATCCCTGAATCTTTGGCAGATGGTTGGTGTGAATTAAAGTTTTATTTTCACAGCGTCTGCTGCCCAATAATTACAATGAATTCATATACTATGTGCAGCAAGAAAGAGTCGGTTTGATGTGGTGATTAAGACACCAGGCTAGAAACCAGGTTCTGAGTTCTAGCCCTGCCTTGGAAACGAAGCCAGCTGGGTGAATGAGGGCTAGTCACTCTCCTTCAGCCCTAGGAAGATGGCAATAGCAAGTCACTTCTGAAAATCTTGCCAAGAAAATTGCACAGACTTATCAACACTGACTTGAAGGGGCCAAAAGCAAAAAAAAAGAAAAGTGATTTCAGTTGATTCCCCTTGCAATGGGGAGTCAAAAGCATTCTGAGCCAATGTCATGCTGGGCCTCTCACAAATTAATTGGAAACAAATTAATGGTTGCATTTGCATTTCTCATTAACATGAATTATACCATATTCTCTCAATGCCTTACTATCTTCACTAACCATGATTTGAACCAATAAGGCAAATGGGCATGAGAATTCACAACATGGGCTCTCCATATTTTGGCAGTCATGAAGGATGTTGTTCTCATTCCTGAATGCTGATAAATTGTCAGACTTTAGATATACAGTAGCTACTCCACCAGTTTGCATGAATTTAAAAAGAACAGTAAGAAGAATAAAGCAGTTGCCACAACTCTCCCTCGAAAAGCGTGGGAATTATAATCTGGTATCATGAAAGATTTAGAATTTAATATTCTTTCTCTCCTATTACTATAATTCCCAGAGTTTCATAGGTTAAAAAAGAATAATTAAGCAGTTTTAGTATACTCTGTTATACAAAGTAATTTTAAGCTAAAAGCTAAATAAGAAAAAAAAGGTAAAATTATTTGTTTCTTTTCTGAAAACGCAATTGACATCTTTCAACTGCAAAGACGATGTTCATTGTTGGAAAGGAACAAGAAGATAAAAAAAGCCCAGGACCACACACATTGGAGACAATGAAAACTCTTGGGTTCAGAGTTTGTCTCCCTCTTTTCCAACCAAAAAAAGAACATCAAAGCACAAAATAGTGCATGGAATGAGAAATGCATATTTACAGGACAGAAATATTTTTAGCAAGCTGGAAAGCAAACTCTTGAAGCATCTGAGTTGAAAACAATTTAACCTTTCATCACAAGTGAAAATGACTGAATTGCAAAAATTGCTGCCATTATCATGTGTCACAACGCTTTCCAAGCACATTTGGAACACTAATAATAAACAGTATCCTCCAAAATAGCAAAAAAAAAAAAGTTTGTGAAAGTCAAGACTCATATTCAGGATGTTGAAAGGCATATATTTCTCAGACTAGAAATTACAACATTAGGGATGCTATTGAAGTTTCTGCCCAATTTCTTGCTTATGGCTAGCTGGATCACCAGTTGGCAGATGGCCAAACAACTGAGAAGATGGATGCATCTAAATTCTAAACAGGAAATCTGAGACTATAGCTTGAGAGGGGGAGGAAGTAGACATCTTTTAGTGATCATCTTTTCTGTCCATGAATATCCTCATTAATCCAAGTCATGATAAGTAGTAAAAATTGTAAAAAAAATTTTTTTGCAAAATTTCTTAAAAAGGGAACTGAACTTTAATTACAATATAGTATTGGAGATGTTTCACCTCTATCCAGAAAGCTTTTTCAATCCATCTAAAATTTAAAAAGAATGGTCAGGAAATAGGTACATTTCTAAAAAAGGTGTGGGGGAAGAACAGTTACTCTTCTGTAACTGGGAGGATTGATGGCGGGGGAATCATATTTAGCTGAATGGAGATTCTAGTTTTGTCCTCTCCCCCTTCTAATATTTCTGGCTTAAAGAAAATGAAAACCATGACTTAACAGGTAATAAAGAGGTTGTAAACTGTCCAACTAACTCCAGAATGAATTAAAGCTCCCATCATCTATTAAGAACGGCCATAAAGAGCAGAGGGGCTTACTGTAAGCACTTTGGCAGGAGTAGCTGGCATCTAGGGAACCATTTTGTATATAATAAGGAAGAAGTATCTAAGTGTATAAACTGTAAACCAAGGTCACAGTCTCTTTCCCTACTTCTGACAAATCTTATTGGGACGTATGCACCATGGACCTGCACTGAAAGGCACTGGTATCAAGGAAACACCATGAGCCAATGATCAGCATGGGAAGGCCTTTCTCAAAAAATGTCACTATTGCCACAATCTCAGACCATTTAGAAGAATCTCAGAACATTTAGGAGGGGCTACCATCTCTATTATCATGTTGAAGAATGGAAATTTGTACACCTTCCTCGATTTTAAACATCTCAATCATTATAACAGAGAAAATAAGATCAAGAATAGCTCCAGATAATGCCAAAATTATATGCTTGTTTATATGCGTGTTTAAATAAAGCTAATCACTTCATCAAATTTTAATCAAATTACTTTCTCCAGTGAAGAAAACCAAGAAGTTCTTCTTTTCTTTTTGAGAGAGACAGAATGTATCTTCGTAGAACATTTTGTCTTGCTACTCAGAATCCAATTTTCTTGAAATACATTGGGAATTGGGGAAGCACCATCCAGAGATTTCCTTGTCTGACCTTCCTTTGATTGTTCCCCCACAATATAGGAAGCATAAATATCAAAGGAGTTCAATTGGAAACCCAGCTGAGAAGGCATGCTGTCTGATTTACTATACAAGTTTTCTTATCCAAGAGAGAGAGACATCAAACTCAACTGGGATCTGGATCCAGACCCAAGCAATCAACAAAAGCATATGGCAGTAAGCAAAGCTTTATCTGCTTGCTATACAGATCTCCTTTTCTCCTTCCCCACCAATTCAGTAAATTCACCTAAAGATAACTTGGCCTGTTGGTCAAAACTAGAATGATTTGACAAAATGAATAACCTAACGCAGTACAATTTTGGCCATTCAAGTTGGTGAGAAGATGAATTGTTCAGTTAAAATATTTGGTGTATGATGGTGTATTTTAATTTCCCAACATGAACAAAAGACTTCTTGGGGATCATGCCTTTTCATCAATTATACTATTTCCAGATGAACAATCTTATTATCTGGATGCTTCTGAATCTAGAATCCAGAAACTATTATTTCTTATGTAAGAGAATAATTTTGCAGCTCAGGGATGAATGATGAAGTCCTTGGTGCTCTCTTAGCTTGGTTGCTTTCTTGGAGATGTTTCATTACCAAAACTAGGTAACATCATCAGTGCTAGAAAGGAGTGAGGTCTGTTCTCTTTATATTGGTGGCTTTGTATATTGAAGCATTGAGGACTCCACAAGTATTTCTTATTATAAATGGAATCACAGACTAAAGCTAATTTGCTTCAAATTAAATATCCTACTATATGCAGTTAGATTTAGGACTTTACATGTTAATATTTTAACATATATCCATCCATCCGTCCATCCATCCAAGAAATATGCATGAATCTTCATATGTGTGTGGGTTTTTTTAGAGTTAAGGCTGGAATTCTTAATGCTATCCCCTGTTGAGTACTAAAGCAGGCAAATTATACTGGTTTGCCTGTTGACACATCATCCAATTATCGTACTAGAGAGCCTACCTGGGTTTCAGCGCTGAGCAAAAAATACAAAGATAGACATATCTGACAACCCTGAAGACAAGAAGTCTGAAAACAAATCCATACTGGCAGACTCATCTAGGAAGGAAAACGGAACATTGCATGCGTCAAAACAATCAAGCTCCACAACATTTTCTCCTCTTTTGCGAGGGGATGTTTAACTATGCCACCATTTAAATTGACTTTCTGTTTCAGAAGAAAGTGCTAAGCCACTTGATCCACTACGAGGGGAATATTTAAATAAAATAAAACAAATCCCAGTATCTCCACTCTGTGACAGTGGCTCAATTTATTCAAGTGCTGATCAATACTAAACAATCAGAGAAGTTCATGTATTATGTATTTCCCCCAAAATAAATAAATTAATTAATTAATTAAAAAATGATGCTGGTGCCTTTTTGTGGGATGTCACAAGGTTAACCAAGTAGTAGAGACTGGCTCCCTGGAGCCCAATTGCAGCTCCTGCACTTGCTATCTGCTTGGAAGGGAAACAATAGCAACCTAAAGCATTGCTTGGCACGCTCTCATAAACCTCAACCTTCAGAAACCATTATACTTTACAATTGGATAGAACAGACAATTACTGGATCTCCATTTGGATGGAAACAGCAAACCTTCTGCTCTGTTCCTTAACCATATCTCAGTAATTATTGATAACACAATTGCCTGCAATTGCCCTGTTAAGACAAGTGCATTAGCAATTAAAACCACTTGTTATGGTTTTATTTCCTGTCAGATGAATAATGACCCTCTTAAATCTACCTCCATTTGTTAGGAGTGGAGCCTGGGCTATTCAGAACGAGCGAGGGGGAGAGAGAGATTATAGGAAAACTTGGCCGTTTGCTATAATTATATTCTTTTGACCACTGTCATTTTAGAAGGCAAAATTCAAAACAGTTAGATGGGCTTGGAATGTGTTGTGCAAATGGTTGAAAGCTTTGCATCCCAGCTTGGAGGAAGATAAGGATGATTGTTTTCTGAAGGCTGAGGAAATAGCACATTCTGGCCACAAGTGGCAGTGAAAATGTCAGTCCTTCATTCAAGGGTAGGCAGTTTGGATGTGAAATTCCACTTACAGTTTAATTTTAGTTCTCGGTAGTGATAACCAGAAATCCATTTGGCATCTGAAGATCTACAAATTTCCCTTCCCTTCTTGATGTGCAATTATGACATTTGGCATCTTAAGCTGTTTGTGAATTTCAAACACAATGTAAATACATATGGTAGTGCTCGACTTGTGACCACAGTTGGGACCAGAATTTCCATTGTTAAGCAAGACAATTATTAAGTGAATCATACCCACTTTTTACAACTTTTTTTCCCATGGTTGTTCAGTGAATCATGTGCTCATTAGGTGAATCTGGTTTCCCCCATTTATTTTGCTTGTTGGAAATTGGCTGGGAAGGTCACAAAAAGTGTTTGCGTGACTCCAGGAAGATGCAAATGTTGTTAATACATGCCAGTTGACAAGTGCTCAAATGTTAATCATGTGATGTGAGGATGGTTCTAAGTGTGAAGACCAATCATGAGTCACTTTTTTCATCACTAAATTAATGGTTGTAGGTCAAAGACTACGTGCGTTTTCCTTTGCCATGGATGTGTTTGAGCAATATACTGAACATGAATAGATCAATGAAAATTTCAGTCTTAAAATCCAGCTCATAAGTTCAGGTTCACTGTTCCATGATTTGGGATAATTCAATAAACTGTGGTTTGAAAACACGGCCGATGTGCTGTGAAGGATAAATGCTAACAACAGGCTTTACAGGGGTCCTGTTCTTCCTTCAGGTTTAGATAATAAAGGTTTAGGTAATATTCTTTTGATAATAAGAATATATAATGGATTTTCCATATAAGTAGGCCAATGGGATATATGCAATCAGATTAGAATAGAAGTAGCAACAGTAGTAGTGGAATGTAGCTAGGATGTGGATCCCCAGGATGGAGGAGATGCATTCCAGAAGAGTAGGGGACAGCTCAGTCCAGAAATTTTGTGTGAGAGAAAGAGGATGAAGGCAGAACCTCCTTAACAGTTCACAGAGGATTTGTTGATGCAGATAGTGGAGTACTCAGTTTGGCAAGATTTTGTCTACAGGTCTGATTCAGTTTGGAAGAATCACATATGTTATCCTTGGTTTTAGGCCTGACAATTAAGATCACCAAGGAGTACAGAGGAGGAAATACAATTTTCAGGAAGAGAATCAAGAAGCATGTGGTTATGGAATCCTGCAACAAACTCATGAATGTACTTGGTACCTCTCTCAGAAACATGACAACATAAATAATTACTTAAGCTACCTTTTAGGATAGAACGTCTTGGTGCTCAAGAGCTATCTCTTGGTACCCTAGGTGGGAATTTTATGGAACAATCAATGTTAGGAATTTTATTGTACTACAGCGGCTGCTAAATTAAGTTCCTTGCTGCTTTCTAATTAACATTTATGCTGCCAGGGCTTCTGGAGGTTATATACATTTAAAAAAAATCCAAAAAATATGCAGTATCCATGCTAAGGAATAAGGAACAATTAAGAAAGTGGTTGACCTTGACTCTGGTTCTTGACCCAGTACTTATTAATTTTATTGCCTTACCAGGGCTGAAACTTTGTTGTTGTTCTTCTTGTTGTTGTTTTTCCTAATATTGCTGAGAGTTTTAAGGACCTTTGATCAGCCATGTCCTATAGTGGACAGCTAAGGTTTTTGGGGGCCTTAGAAAAGACATAAGGGAGAAAAAAAACGTGTGAATAATATTGCTATTTATAACACAAAGATGATTATAGAAGAGTTGGCTTAAAGAGTCGTCACTCAATCTGAAAAAACTGTTAAAGTTACTTTATCCAGAGTCACATTATCGATGAATGAGGCAACATATAAATTTAATAAATAAAGAAATGAATAAAATGAATAATTTTCAGATGTCCAGTATTGGAGGCTGTCTTCACAACAAGGGAAAACAGAATCTTATGAAAGCAGAAATTCTATTCCCTTGCAAAATTCTCATAGAAAACTCAGCCCTAGTTTCTCCTCTTTTGGCTTGTTGTTTTACCATGCAAAAATAGCTTTCTATATGAATTTATTAACACTTTTCATGTTTGGAAAATGTTAAGTGCTTTATAACTTCCCCCATGTTAAATTTATTTCATATGGAATTAACAAACTGGAAGTTGAAAAAAAAATTATGTTGCTAGCCTGCCCTGCTTAAAACTCACAAAGATGCTTAACTTCATGTCAGATTAGCAAGTGATTCAGTACAAAATTAAAATTTATGATAAGAATTTTCAATAATTTACAGATATTATGCTATGTTGCTCTCTCAGAGTTTCCTTTTGGTGCATGCTTAGAGCGAGAGCCTTTTAGGAAGAGATCAAACATAACATGAAAGAGAAAAAAAGGAGAGGGAGGAGAAAATATATACCCAGTGAGGAACAACAGAACTCAGCTGGAGAAGTCATTAAAAACACAGGCACGCATACTGAATTTATAAATTTATTATTCTAATCTTCTGAGAAAGATGACTATTTTTCTTCCACAAAATACATTCCTCTCTGGTGATCACTTTTTTTTTAAATCTACAATATCTTAGAACAATGCTTGATTGTGATGATTTAAATGGAGACTAAATTATCAATACACTACACTGCTGACTGTAGTTAATAGGTAGATATTAAGTAATAGGTTAATAATAAATAGGCAGAAATCCATCCCATGTCAGGATTATCTGTATTCGTATAATCTTCCGTTCCTTTTATTCTGAGACCACATTTCAGCTTAATAATAAGAATCAGGATCTTATTCATCTCAACTTGCAGTATGTGACTCAAACGTATGACAGATATTACATTATCCACCAATTGGATTTATCTTCCCATTTTGGCCAATTGCAGTGTGCTTTCCATGTGATCTTCTGTTTAGGTATTTAACCAGACTTGATCCTATATAGGATTTTTGGAATGCCAAGGTCAATTAACTGCTGCTGCTAATAAAGAAGTGACATACAGCTCTGAGCTTTACATTTTTGACTGGCTTAGCAAAGCTCTGATATGGTTTGTGTAAGATTTACAACTGAATAACGTCATTAATTTAAAAGCAAATATTCAAATAGGAAAAGGTGGTCAGACTTTCCCAAAAGTTCTTTAAAGAGCTATGTATGAAAGATGGCACATGGAAATGATTTATCTGTGATTGAAGGTACATGAAGGAGTGGAAATACTGAAGTAAACTGAAAGGTCAGAAGGATTTTCATCCCTGGATGCAAAAAAAAAATAGGTCAAGACAAGAGAGGGAGTTGAGTGTGATAATCCTCCAGAGGTGTAATTATCTAAACCCAAGACATAAGGAAATGAAAACTCCTCAAAGTTTCCCCCCCAATGTTATATGTAAATAAATTATTCAAGCTGATTGCTTTGATCTTTGGAAATGGTTGGTTAGCATTTATAATATTTCAAGTTGGCAATATTCAATATTCACAAATCAGGCTGTGTTGCACTAATGAGGGATATTGCCTGCATTTGTTTTTTTAAAAAAATAATAAATGATCTTATAAATCAAAGATAGTTGTGCCTCTTTCTAATAAAACTCTTGCAAGGATATCAACTTGGTGCGTGCATTGATGTTCCCCTCTGATGATAGTCAGTATTGACTTGCACCATGGATCATCATGATTAAGATCCCTAATAGCATTCATTAAGGGGTTACTTAACAACCATATCAGTAAGGTTACATCACATGTGCATGTGAATCTTTCTTTACTATTCCAAGTTTGAAACCAATTGCTGTAAATTGCTAAATTGCTTCTCAGACATCTGGCTTTAATTGGATATATGTTTGTGTTTGTGTGAATTGCTGCAAAGTGAGGGAGTACTATGTTTTACATCAGAGGGTGTAAATTTGTTATAGAACATTTCTGTGTTCTATATCATCAAAGAGACAGAGTCAAAGAGCATCTCCAAAAGAACTACCAGGTCTTGGCTATTTTTGAAAGCCAGGCAAGTTCAGTCATGGTTAATACTTGAGTAAGTAGTACCTGGAAATTTCAATGTGGTTGACCAGATTAGAAAATAATTACAACAATAAGTCATTTTTGAGTTTGGCGGCATAAAAATTTGATGGATGGATGGGTGGGAAAAAAAAACCCTGGAGAAGAGAATACAAGGAACTTCTATGATACATCTTCGAAATTCTGTTGATGCAGTCATCAAGAATCACATCTGACTGGATTATATTTTTACTTTTTCCACTTTCCTTTACTTTTATCCTACACCCAAATCTAGAAAAGAGAGGCAGGAACAGGAGCTGCAAATCACTGAAGACTAAAGTAGGGCACTCTGTGTATTAACCAGGACAGAATTCTAACATAGGTATCAAATTGGCCAAAAACTGTTAGTGAACGTTATGCTCTGTATTTCAACTTTGAAGCACTGACAGCCAAATGGTGTTATTTATTATACTGGAGAAGGAGGGTTTTTGTTCTCAGCTTTACCCATGTTTATACTGGATATCTGCAGAGGTCTGTACCATAATGAAGTGATGTTCAAGCATCTGTGAACTCGCCCTCAGGAATGCTTCTAATGCAGAGCACATAAAAGCAACCCTAGGTTTCTGTCCCAAGGGATAAAATCTGGCAATACTATTAAGACACAACATGAGGTTGTATTGTCTGGATTCAAGAGGTCTCACAGATACCTGTACTTTAAAAAAACAACAACAGAGGATTGAACTCAAAGCAAAATCAGGTTTGAAGACCAGCAGTCGGACAG
>JANHZU010004551.1:196942-212389 GCA_032468055.1 Acrochordus granulatus
TTCCTTCCTTCCTTCCTTCCTTCCTTCCTTCCTTCCTTCCTTCCTTCCTTCCTTCCTTCCTTCCTTCCTTCAAAACAGCCCAGTAAGAATTGGGACCTCACTGTAAGAGGGCAGAGTTTGACTCATAGCTTCCTTAATGTGGCCTTGTCAGGGTTGATATATTTGATACTCATTGTTCTTAATGCCTTGCAAAGAAGATCAAAGGATATTCCCAAAGGAAAATCTCACTATGGCTAGGGATGGGAAAAGAATTATTCAGTCTTACCTCATTTGCACTTTCAAACCAATATGAGAATTGAAACACAGCTATGTGATAATTATCTTTTTTTCCCTCTCCAAATGCTGAAATACCAATTATATGCTGACTATAGAGGGAACTACACACCAAGAAATGCTATACTAGTAAATAATATTAAAACCTGTAAAATATTGCTTGTTAAAAACAAACAAGCAAATAAAAACCCAATGCATGTTTGGGAAAATGCATACAGAATGTGTCTACTAGGAGAAATAAGCACAACAATGCAGACACATTACTGCGCAGACCAATGAAGACGTGAAGAGAGAGAGAGAGAGAATGAGAAACAGAATGAAGTTAGATTTGTCCAACTAATGTATAATTAAATCCACCCATGTTGAAGGATCTTCCAACTGATAGCAAATTTTGCAATTGTTTATTTGTGGCTTGGAAAAGTTCTGGCTAGTTGTGTTTTTGTCTCCTTCCCTCCCACAGGAAAAAAAAAAGATTGCATCCATGTCCCCAGCTTACTGTCAAGCAGAACCCCCTATACAAATATAACTCTGCATGTGAACGTATGGTTCACGTGTAAGTGTGTACGCATATCCCTCAGCCCACCTTTTGATCAACATTTAAGACACTTTTACTCAGTAGTTTGCTGTTTGCTGTCAAATTTCTGCAGATCAGGACAAAACAAAAGTCACTTAAAAGGATGATGCACTGAGTCAAGAAGACAAATTGCTTGTTAAAGGTGAGGTAGCTCAGGTTTTTTTGAGAAGTAACAGCTGTGTTATCGTTACAGACAAAGCTTTCATGAACATACAGACCCTCGTATCAAAATTTCAGCCAGTTTCTTCCGGATGAAGCATTTATCTTCTAAGGTGGATTCATTATCCTTGTAACTGACAACTCTTCTTTAGCTAGGAACTTCATTTCTTACATTTAAAACATGGGCAAACTTGGAGTTTCCTTACTGCTTTCCTAGTGTTCCTTTTTCATTTTTAGTTCCAAGATTTCATTTTCCTTCCCATCCACTCTCTTTGAAATCCAGATTATACACACTAATTTTTTCCAACTCAGAAATCCTTCAGCCTTCCCCATATGCATTTGCATCCACAAAAGATCAAGCAAAGAGTCTCTTCTGGGTGATTTGGTGGGGGTGAAGGAGTTCTTAAAATAAATATATAAAACTTTCAAGGAAACAAAATTGAAAGTCTTTGTTTTGCTACCGTAACCTCAGGCTATTGTAAATGAAGTCTCAGCAACCTTTGAAGGCAGAGATGAAGCAATGTTCCCCAGGTGGAAAAAAAATAATCAGACAGAAAAGAAAATCTCTTTGAATGTATTTGAAAGGCATGTTTTGTCCTGCTGTTTCTTTAGAGTTGTATTTAATGCTAAAACTCGATGAAGAAAATATCCTTGCTATTTCTCTGCTCCCAATTACCAACTTAATACAGTAATGCACTCCATATATTTACATAAATACAAATTAACCTAATCCTTAAGCACCATGTATAACAATATTAATAGGGCAAATCTGTTTTACAGTCCCACTGTGTCAATGGGGGGTACTTCCAGGGAAATGCATATAGAATTGCACCCTTTAATTAGCATTAAGTCCTCCTCCAGGTTCCTATGTCATGTTTCATTGTCTTGCGTGTAGGATGTGCCACACACTTCCCTTTAGTTCCTAATTGCACTAGACTGCTGGTAGCAGTTTTAACCCAACTTCCTCTTGGTGATAGTGGTGAAAATAGAAGCATAACAATTCAGACTGCAGACTGGAAAGGAACTGTAAGATGTTCTTACTAAATAGCATTATTGGTATGTACATTGCTCTCTGCTGCCCAGTTTATATGCCCGTATGAAGAAGAAAGAACAGTAGTAATACTATAAAAGGGAAGAATTATACATATCTCCTAAAAGTGAATTGAAGTCAACATATTGCATTTTGCTTGCAAATGCGACAAGACAAAGAGAATTTAGAGAGTTTGCAAAGCCCACAGTGTTGTTACTCAGTATATTTAGTGGCTGTAGTAACAGGATAAGTTTCACTGTGCTCACATCTTCCAATATTTTACAGGCTACAACAAGAAGGTTCTTACAAATCTTCAGTCTCTATGATTCCATGTTCACAATCACAAATGGTTGAAAGCTCTTCATGATCTTGCTGGCTGAAATATTTGTTTTGTTCAAAAGTTGTCCTTAGACCCTCATTCTCTTTTTAAACTAAGAAGGTTCTTTCACTGATATAATACTAGGACACAATTATTTTACAAGAGGATCAGAATCTGCAAAGTGGGATTTTACAAGATGGACATTATATTATTCAGGGCACTATAATATTCATGCAGATTTTTCAATACAGGAACTGAATATTCTAGGAAAAAGATGCTAGAATTGCAAGGGAATATTTGACCATAACATTCAACATCCTGCTCAATGGAAATTAAACCATCCCTGATACATAGTGGTCCAATCTCGGCCTGAACACACCCAGTGAAGATTCTAACAAGAGAAGACTGAAGAGAGATATGATAGCAGTCTTTGAGTCCCTGAAAGGCTGTCACAGGGAAGAGACATTGATTTATTTTTCATAGCACCTGAAGGCAGGACAAGAAGCAATGGGTGGAAGCTAGTAGAGAGAAATCCAACTTGGAAATAAGGAGGAATTCCCTGACAGTGAAAGCTATTAAGCAGTGGAACAGCTTGTCTCCTGAAGTTGTGGGTGTTCCTTCACTGTAGGTTTTCAAGAAAAAAACATATAACCATTTGTTATGTCCAGGATGGTGTTAAGGACTTCTGCCTGGGACAGGGGGCTGGAAAAGAAGACCTCCAAGGTCCCTTCCAGCCCTACAATTCTATGATTCTAAGAGTGCCTATCATCTCTACGAATCGGTACTATAAACAGTTCGGAGCTCTGTCCTAACATTCACCTGAAATTGTATCAAAGTCTGCTTTGATACCATTTAGGATGCTTATTCCTTAATCTGACCTGTAGAATGGCAAAGGACTGATCTTCTTGACCTTCTTGACCTTCTTGTTTGTGACATTTTTTCAGGTGCCATATGCCCGTTCAAATTTTTTCTCAAGATTAAATACACCCTGTTCCTTCAGTCTGTCTTGATAAATCTTATTTACTAATCCCTTGCTCATCCTCATCATTCTAATGAAATGATGCAAAAGGATCACCTCCTGTCAAAACTCCAAGGGATTTACCTTATTTTGCATTCAGCTCTTCCAGAAGTTGAGGTCAAATTAGAAGAGGATGAAAAATTTATTGGTACTGGTGTAAATTCATGCAAATTCAGGTACAAGCAATGTCGGATTATAAAAGTGTGCAGTTGAAGATCTCAGCTACTAGGAAACTATGTCCGTTATCCAATATAAACTTACTTGTGAATAAATCCTATTAATTTTAATAGATCTGATATATGAGATGACAGATACAGAATTGCACTATACACTGCTAAAATATCCTTAAATGAATGTGTTGGAATAGATTTAAAGTCAGTCAAATCTACAGCAGTTGGAGAATTTTAGGAATCAATAATATCAGTGGGGGGGCATCAATCATCATTAGTGCAGTCAGTACAAGATGTTTTAAAGTTCTGTTTCTCATGTCATGTCATTTTTATAGGAGTTCAGGTACAGTTTAGTGTGTGTAAATACACAGAGAGAGAAGTATAGAGACAAAAATTACAGGAGGAGCATAGAACAGACACACATACACATACACATTCTCTTTCTCATGCTATTGAATGAAATAATGGTTTCAAAAGTAGTATGTCTGGAGGGGTCATTTGATGATCATTTGACATATAGATACGCAACACATATCTTCGTAGACAACGGGGATGGAGAAACTGGCACCATTGGTCGACTAGGAACCGACTAAAGCTGCCATTGGCAACTCTGAATGTTTTTGTTGAAAGGACTCCTTCTTAAAGCCCCTCTTGTTGGAAGGAAGGACAGCTAATTGAATCTAACAATCTAACTTCAATCAGGAAGTCTCTGGGAGGTTTGAACAGACCTCTAGCAACAACAAAGAGTCAGTTCCCTAAAGGGAAAAAAAAGTTATTATTAAAAGAGCCAAATGAATATACAAATGGAGCAAAAGACAGCAGAATGGTTCTTGAAAACTGCCTAGAGAATCTTTTGTCCTATAATCCTCCAGAAGAGGGGTGTCCAATCTGAGCAACTTTCAGATGCGTGAACTTCAACTCAGGAACTTCAACGGGCCTTGTGAACTGTTTATGAGGCACTGTGTGTTCATGTTTAATGTTAAAATGAATTTCACAAGGCGTTAGGCGCACATAAAGTTCCTGCCTTGAGAAGATGGTCACAGGGTCACAGCATTGGCGTGGGAGGAACAAGGAAGAAAGGGAAGCCAAAGATGGTCATAGTTAGAGATGAATAGAGTCGGTCACGACTGGCCGGGTAACCTTTACCTTTATGCATCAGTCTGGTCACGAGGATCTATACAGGTAGACCTTGACTTACAATCATTTGTTTAGTGACTGTTTGAAATTAAGGTAAAGGTAAACATTTTCCCTGCCATTTGTGGCTGACTCTAGGGGTAGGTGATCATTTCTGATTCACAGGCAAGGGAATTTATTTGTCTGAAGATGCTGTGGTCTGTGCTCATACACCATGCATGACTCTACACCAAGGTGCATGGAATGCTGTTACCTTTCCCATCTAAATTAGGTGGTACCTATTTACCTACTTGCATTTTAAATGTTTTTGAACTGCTAGGTTGGCAGGAGCTGGGGCAAGTAATGGGAGCTCACCCCGTTACTCGGCGGTGCTTGCATCCTAAACTGCGGAGCTGACAACCTCCTAGCTGACAAACCCAGTGTCTTAATGGCTCAGCCACTGTTTCAAGTTATGATGACATGAAAAATATATTTACAACTAGTCCTTGCACTTACGACTGTTGCAGCATCCCTATAGTCATGTGATCAAAAATCAGGCGTTTGGCAATCAGTACGTATTTATGACAGTTGCAGCATACTGAGGTCATATGATCACCATTTACAACTTTTCCAATTAGCTTCTGACAAGCAGTCAATGAGGGAAGATGGATTCACTTAACCACATGATTCACTTAACAACTGCAGTGATTTGTTTGACAGCCATGGCAAAAAGGTCGTAAAATTGGGCATGATTCAATTAACAACCACCTTGATTTGGAAATTCTGGTCCCAATTGTGGCCCTATGTTGAGGACTACCTGTAGGCATTCAAGTAAAACTTGAGTGAACCTGAGTGTTTTAAAAATGAATATTTAAAAAATGCATTCATTTTAATTTGCAGCTGCCTCTAATGCACACAGTCACAAAATTCAGTTCACCAATTTTTTAAAAATTCCATGATTTCAGTCTTTTTTTATACACTTTCTTCAGTATGGGCTTTTTAATATATATTTCTCTGTGAGCTCTCTCTTTAAACAATAACTCTTTTTTTTTTCTTTTTTGATGCAAGTCCCAGAAGCATATAAGGGGGCGGGTGTAGTGGCCAAGCGGTTAAGATGCTGAGCTTGTCGGCTGGAAGGTCGGCAGCCCGAGTTCGAGTCTCAGGAGCCACATAACAGGGTGAGCTCCCATTATACACCCCAACTGCTGCCAACCTATCAGTTTGAAAGCATGTAAAATGCAAGTAAATAAATAAGTACTGCCTAAATTGGTGGGAAGGTAACAGCGTTCCAAGAGCCTTGGCGTATAATTATGCCAGCCACATGACCACAGAAGCATCTCTGGACAACACTGGATCTTCAGCAATGAAATGGAGATGAACAGTGCCCCCTAGAGTCGTACACAACTGCCTGGGGAACCCTTTTCCTTTCACAGAAGCATATCCTATTATCATCTATGTCCATTTCAGTGGAGCTTGCCAACCCATTGCAGTAAATGTTCAGAATTGCTTTGTTTTATTTCCTTAATTGCTAACTTCTTGTGGCTTCCAGAGGGAATTGTTTTACAGAAAAATCCTTTGTGTGTTGCCCCCTACTCTGTTAAACACCACCTATACTTAAAAGTGTTATGCTACAGTCCTCAAATCAAATTAAATAGGGCTGAGTTTAAAAAATTAAAGCACTGTTCAGAGTGTTTCAAGGCTGTTTCGAGTTTAGTTATCTATCTTATCTTCAAAGACAGCTGGAGGAAAAACTGAGGCTGACTTTATGAATATATTCAGTGACCCATAAAATCTAGCAGTATTCAGCACCACTTAAATTAAACAAGCTTTTACAAACTCTAGTTTTTAGCTTCTTGTACAATATGAGGGAGGCTTGTCAAAAAGGAAAAAAAAATATCAGCAACAAAACCCAGCCTATGTTATATCTTAAAAAAAATCTCACTTTTCTTCTTATTTAGCTTAATAAGGAAGAAAAGAAGGAAGTGTAAAGAAATCATGCAAAGGCGTTTAATTCAAACAGACAATCAAATTATTATTGCTTATGAACCAATTTTTTCATGATTAAAGTTATATCATAGTCTTGTCATTTCTATCAAGTAGTACTGTTTTTTTTAAACAGGAGTTTTGATAGCTTCATAACCACTTTTAAAGCATGCTGGCAAGAACTGAAATTAAATACATTATGTTCCTTCATTTCTTTCAAACAACCCTTGTTTTAACTACCTTTTTTTAAAAGAAAAGCTTCATGCATTCAATGCAATGAATCCTATTAAAGCTGAGTGGAGGCAGACATCAATAATGGAATAAATAAATATGCATTAAGCATCTCTTTTTTAAAAAAAATAATGTCATCATGAACAAAGTCTTACCCTTTCTGCAATTCATTCTAGTCATCCGTATTAATAGAATCAACATTTCTGTCAAGATGAATAGTAAAGTTAATGTTTGCTGCACTGGGAAGTAAATTTATTGCTGCCATTCATGCAGATAACAGCATCAACGTTATTTTTTGATGTCTAAAGGTGTCAGCGCAAATCCCTGCACTAAAAATAGGAGAGTGAAATTAACAACATTGTCTTCCCAGCAACAATCTTGAACACCAGTCTGGATCAGGGAACATGTGATCTGCATGCTAAATTTCCTGGATCTACCCTCTCAGGGGTACCTTTCAAAGGGGGAATAGTTCCAATCCAAAAAGACAGTTTCAATGTCCTATTGAAAATATGGTCTTCCTTTTGCAATTCATTCTCATTTCATTTCCCGGATGAAAGCTAGTGAAACCCTCATGAATGAGATGCACAGTTGTTGCCTTTAGAAGGTGGCCAACTTTTATGTGTGTAGTTTTCATCACATTTGCAACTCTCCAGTGATCTACAACTTCCTGATTTCCCCTGTGGATTATGATGGTCCATTTCACAGCACTGCTGTATAATAATACAAAACTGATCAACTATGTATTAATTAAAAGTGTGATATTAAAAAAAATAATAAAATGTTGAGAAATTTCAGTTCGTTCCTTGTGTCCTGCATGGACCATGTTTGGTGGAATTTGTGGTCCTCCAGATGTTGATGGCTATAATTCCCAGAGCTCTATCTAGAATGTCAGTGGTAAAGGATAGAAAGATTTATAATGGACAACATCTAGTTTAAAAGGCATTTAACCTTTTGTTACAACCTCTAAACTTCATTACAGAAGCAATTTTGTTAAGATGCCATATTTATTCTTATTCTGGAACTCACACTTTTGGAATCTTAGACTCTGATCCACAAAAAAGCCATATTTTCATTGCAAAATAGAATAGCAATCCATCTGCTCCAGATTTGCTCCAGAGCTTGTAGCTGCAATCAGCGAGAATGTGGGGAAGAAGGAAGATACCAACATTGAGTATTGCTTTGGGGTTGCTGTGAACTTAACTGTAATGGGTGGTCATAACTGGGAAAGAGATCAAGAAAAATCTGTGCAAAGCAAACTTGGTTTCATTGAAATGGAAATGATAATTAATCTCTTCCCTATGAGCATGTGTCTTTCTGTATTCCACACAATTTCACAGTGCTATTCTTAGAATGTATGTGCATACATAAATTTTCTCATTCTCCATCCTTTCTTTTGATATTAAAATCTTGCCATGTTTTCAATAGCAGAACAAAAACAATGACTTGCACTGTTATTGTTTGTGGGAAGACTATATAAAGATAGTCAAGGGAGGGAAAGAACCCAGCTAAGTTATTTACAAACCTAAATATTCTGTTACTCCTGATAGCCTGAATTTTTAACGGGGTTTCAGGCCACCTCTCTAATTTGGAAAAATTAAATAAGAGCATTAAATAAAATGTTTATTGTCACACCAGCACAGACAGATCAAGCCAATGAAAGTTCTGAGGTTGTTTCCCATTTTTTGCTGGATACGTAGCATAGGCCAACAGGAACCTCAGCCTCTACACAGTTTCATTTTTTTTAAGACAAAACAAAAATTATAATAACTCCTATTAATTACAGAACACTTTTCCTACGTTTTTCACACATATAATCACAGTAACACATAGCAGAATAATTCAGGAGAACTTCATATAATGGAGCCAGACTAAATTATCCTGGGAAATCATCCCAGCTATTCAAGTGTTAATAGAAACCTTAACTTGGTTTTGCATTTTAGATAATGTACTTAGTTATTCTTTTCACAGATTATTGTTAATCAAGTGATCAACTGTAGAATGTTTGATTAATGTAGTTACCATCAAGGAAGAAAGTGAAGATATCTAATTCACTATGAGAAGCCTTGACAGAGAAGATGCTTTTTAACAGGCAAAATACAAGTACTTTATCATTAAAAAAAAACCCAAAATCAAGAAATCTTCAAGTAGGCCAGCCTTAGGTGAAATGAAGTAGAACTAATATTGAATTCTAAGAGATGGAAAAATATAGACAGAAAGTGTAATATTCATGAGAGCCATGAAATGTTGCCTACAGCTGTGTATTTCAAGCATGGCTAACATAAAATCACACACCTTGTCTGGAAAAAAGAACAAAGCTCGACATTGTAGATAGAGAAAGCGCATTGTTATAAGATTGCTGAGTATTTTAATCTCAAGGTTAAATCATTTTCAAGTGGGACAGAAAGGATATTTTAAAGGACTCATCCTAAAACAAGCCAACCACCCTCCATCTTTCAATCTTTTTTTAATGAGTTCAGAGGAGACTGAGGTGCTCCTAATATCCTATCCACAGTGAAGAGGAATGTACCAATCCTTCACTTTACTTCTGTCCACAATCTTCATTGCCACCATCAATGTTTCTTGTCTATTCCAGACAAGAAACTAATTCTCTTCATTTTCTCCATCCATCACCAGAAACCCTTTCTGTTTTCAATTTACAAAACATGACAATTATTCTTCAGGAAATAAGAAAAAGAAATTTCTTCCTTCTTGCCACCCACCTTTCAGACCTGGAGATTTGGCAATACTACCTGGCCCAAGCAGTGGCCCAAGCAGTTAAGACGTTTGGCTTGTCAGCTGGAAGGTCAGCAGCCAGAGTTCGAGACCCAGCACTTCAATATAACAGGGTGAGCTCCTGTTGTTCTCAGCTCCTGCCAACCTAGCAGCCCCAAAAGCATGCAAATTCAAGTCAATAAATAGGTACCACCTAAATTGGTAGGGAGGTAACAGTGTTCTGTGCACCTTTGGCATCTAGTCATGCTAGCCACATGCCCACGGAAGCATCTTTGGACAATGCTGGATCCCTTTTTCACTTTTTATTTTTACCTTTACATGGGAAATACAATTTTCCCAAGCTATGTTAGAGTAGGCGTTCAGATAACTACATTTTCAAATAGAAAACATCACAAAGCCTTGTATTCTGTCACTGAAGACCTGAAGAAAATAGTGAATATACTTGTTTTGTTTTTCAAATGACTCACAACCAGCGGGACCATTTGAAAAGAAGAAATGGAATTGAAGGGGGGAAAGAGCATTATTGACGTAAGGTTAATTCAGAAATAAAATAAAGCAATTCTGCTTACATTTAAACTAAGACAGTTTGAATGGGGACTATAATGACCTTTTTCTACCACTTGTACTGTTAATCACTTCAGAGCGGAATACCGGAAAGAGTTGACAACAGATGAACAAACTATATCGCTTTGTGTGAATCAGTGTGAAAATCTGAAAATTCATCTTCCTCAAATGCTGTTAGAAAGGAAGCATGGAGAACATTTGGGAAAAGCCCAAAATTAATTCCTGCTAAAACCTGGTAAATGCTTGGCCCCAGTGAATAGCAAATGCTAATTATTTAAGAGATTTATATGATTAACAATGTAAAGTTATCTCTGAAGCTTAACAACAAAACCACAAGCCCCAATGGCATTCAACAGCTTTTCCTGGGTTGTCAATTTGATTATTAAACAACAACAACAATGCCTCTTAATATGCTCTCTTTGAGCTAAACATTTCTGAGTCACAAATACATGCAGTTTTTTATATGTATCATGAGGCATCTTATAACAATCAGGGAAGTTTCAAGCACATCATCATCTGAAGCAGAACACCCTACAGATAGAAGAAAAACTCAATATGCTTTCTAACTCATAATCCTTTTATGTCTTGGAAGTAGTGCTAACCCCAATTCTATTGGTGCAAAACATCTGGCTTCAACTTCATTAAGGTACAAAAAGGAAACAAGACTAAGAATCTATTTTTTCCCACTTTTCCCGCATGCAGCATTGTCTTGTAACATTCCCAGATATTTTACTCTCTGAAGCAAAGGATAAGCTAACTTTGTCTGCAAAAAGGCATGACTTGCCACAATAAGTATACACTATGACATTTTCACACACAACTAAACTAGTGATGATGTTGAGTTGGGCATCCTGAAATTGGGTGCATAACATCTGGCTTCAATTCCATTAATGCATCAAAAGCAAACAAGACTAAGGATCTTTTTTTTTTCACTTTTCCAGTACGCAGCATTCTATAGTGACATTCCCAGACATTTTGCTCTCTGAAGCAAAGAATAAACTAGCATTCTCTGCAAAAAGGCAAGACCTGCCACAATAGGTATACACTGTGATGCTTTCACATATAACCAAACTAATGTTGCTCTAGAGTTGGGCATCCTTAAATTGTAAAATACTCAGAAACATAATGAAATATTTTAAACCCACGAGCCTGTCTAGTTCAGTTTCATTTTTAGTTTCATCCCAACAACAGCTCCTCATGTTCTCAGTCTTCTCTTGCATCTTGCTTCTGATCAATTGGTATAAAGTTTTCTATAAAGCCTCAAAGGCCTTCCCTTTCTCATTTGATGTTACCAGAAACTTGAAAGCATGACTGAACCAACTTTGAAAAATGAACAGGATTAGAAAAAGATGAATTAAACATTTCTGCTTCTGTGCTCTGATTTTCGATTGTAACCAATAGTTGCATGATTTATTTCTTTTGCATCAAAAACATAAATTGCTTTACAGAGTATATGTATATTACAGGCAGGTAATCATATAAATGGGTGTGGTGTGGTGGGCTAGTGGTTAAAATGCTGGGCTTGTTAACTTGCAGTCCAAGTTCGAGACCAGGTACCACATAATGGGGTGAACTCCCATTACTTGATCCAGCTCCTGCCAACTTAGCAGACTGAAAGCATGAAAAAATCCAAGTAGATGAATAGGTACCACCTTTGGTGAGAAAGCTAACAGCATTCTGTGTGCCTTGGCATCTAATCATGCTGGCCACATGACCACAAAAGTGTCTTCAGACAGGCTCTTTGACTATGAAATGGGGATAAGCCCCCTTCCAGGGCCAGTCACGACTAGATATGGGAAACCTTTTTACTTTGAATCATAAAAATGGAGACTCATTTATTCTTGGGAAACCGATTTTTACTGAGAATCCTTCTCCAATCTTAAAGTGATACACCTGGCAGTCAGAAGTCTTAAATTTTTCTAACAATGGTTATCTTAACAATAATTGTGACAAATACAATGTTTGTTCTTTGTTTCAGTAAAGAAAAAAGCAAAAACAGTATGCTTATTTGACAGTTATTTTCTTTTAATCTGTCTCCAAATTAGAGATTCTGTTTAGCAATATTCATAAACATCTGAGAATCTTTTTAAAAGCTGTTGCTTTTAAAATCTACCTAGAAAATGTTTGCAAAATTGTAGCCTCCTGACTGATCCTGAATATCTATATGTGCTAATGTAAGTATAATCAGCTAATGTCGTGCTCTAGTTTGGATTTAAGTGCCACCATATTTACTCACATAAGGTTTGGGGATTAAAAGAAAAAAGCTTTAGACCCTAGGGTTCTGAAATGAAAATAGAATTAATCACAGTTTATCAAATAAAACTTCACACATTATTTCATTTTGCCATCTGTCTTACATTCTTTCCCCCTTCAACCAACCTGCAGGAGATTAATTCTCCCAGGATGTACAGATCTTGGGATAGTGATTAGTATTGCCACAAAAGAGCCATATACTGCAAGACTATTCACAACATAGATGATTCAGCCAACTGTCATGGGAGTGATACACAATGTAGCTGCTGTGCAAGCAAGCCATTTCAATGACAAATTTGATTTTAATCATTTTTCTAGACGAGAATGTATCGAAGGAAGACCTTGGAAAACCAGAGCCAAAAATGAACTTATAAAACCAGGTATCAGGACATGAACTCATCTGATAATGTGTTGTAGGTCCACACATTGATCTATACTGTTGAACCCAACTAATTGCAGACTGAAGTGTTTCTAATGTGTCTCAAAGCAGGCTGGAAAATACTCTGAAATCTCTGCTTATTGGGCTTTGTCCTTCTGATTAAGGCATCCCTCCTATTGTGTCCTTTCCTCACAACAAATATACATGTTTATAATCATCCTGAGACAAGTAGAGGCACTAATATTCTGTAATGCGGATGGTAAGTCTAAGAGCCTCACCATATCTCAAAAAACATTGTTGTATCATGAAAATTAGAGTAATTAGGAAAAAGACAGGATTAGGATAGTAGAAGTCAGTATTAATTGCTACATCTCATATCTTTTATGAGAGGGAGAAACTCTTTGTCTGACTCTTCTGATGAGATTTGTCCAGTATGGTTGAACTCTTGCATAGCTCAAGAGTTATGAGCGCACAAGCCACCCAACCACAGCAAGGTGGTGCCTTACTGGGGGGAGTTGAGATGGAGGGGTGCTATATTGCTATGTTGTCCATTGCTTTAGGCAACAAAATTGCTTAGATAAATTCAGTGTATTATATGTTAAGTCAAGGAGATCTGATTGTGGCAAAGCCTTGATTGGTCACTTCTGGGCAGGGTCTCTCCAATTTTTTTGTTAAAGCATTGGCTTACTTGTCTTACAGTCTGCTTTAAATCAGGAGTCTCCCAGCTCAAGTATTCCCTGTGAAGAAAACACTCAGTTGCCTTCTGCAAGCCAAGAATATCTCCTGAGGGAGAATCATGCCCAAAATCATGTTTGTGGGTAGAATAGATGTAGGTTGGATGGGAAAGAAATTCGGACCTTTTTTACATGATATGACACTGATAAAATTGGTATATCTAAAGGATATGGATTTCTATAGTTTTGGACAACATAGATAAATAATTAAACATAAAATGAAGTAGAACAAATAAATAGATAAACATCATAGAAAATCGCAAAAATCATCTTCAGTGGAAAGAAGCTCCAACTAGGACCTACTATAAAGAAATACACAACTTCTGTGCCTATCATGGGCCAATCAGGATCAAGCTTATTAATCGCCCATACAGTATGTCAGTCCCACAGCATTTGAGTCACCAAGAATCATATTTGCAATCTATACTTCTGATGAGTCTTTTTATGCTATATGTTTACGTATTTACTTATATTCACCAGCTTTATTTATCCAGCTGCAGGTTTTCGTAGGGTACTAGCCAATTTATTATTATCAAATTCCAGTGACCAGGTTCTGTCACAATGGTCTCCTGGAAAACCAGCTAACTAGCTTACATTTCTATACCTAGGAATGTAGAATGTAGGAACAATTTAATGTGTTCATTCTTATTATGAATAGCAAGCAAATCTACCAGATATTAAGGACTGGATATAACTTTTGGGGTTTTTATGAAACAGATGGTATAAAAAGGGGACTATAGAGCTGTGGGGACTGAGAAGATGGCTCCATTCTTCAGTGGTTATCCATGTGAACCTGCTATTATGTTTTAAATATTTAAATCAGGGGCAGGAATTCAGGGCAAGAAACCTTCAGGTATTAATCAACAACAGTTAATTCAACAAATATCAAAGACTTTCCATCTTTCTTCAAAATGACCTTGATCCTGAATATTTCAAAAATGGTGTTCATTTTTACTGAGCAGTCTGTTTAGCAGAAGTCCATCTCAGAGGCCACGTCCATGGTATCATCATATTTTTAATTTATTGCATTTTATTATATGTATTCAATATTCAATGGTGAGAATGTTTTGTTTATATTAGCATCACTGGTAGGTACACTTGGATAGTTGCAATGTCTGTATTTTTCTTTTAAACCTATCCAGTTTTCTCAGTCCAGTGATAAAACTGTTTCACCTTTTTAAACAAATCTGTTCTAAGTAATCCTTTTAGGTTTTAAAACTTACTTCCCTATCCCTTTTCATAATGATGATGAGCCATACATAAAACATTTCACCCACATAGGAAGTGTTCTAGTGCTATTCTTATTTCCAGGGAAGCATTTGACCTTTGAAATAAAGCATTTTTAATCTGAAACTTCAGCTTCAATCTAATGATCTGCCTATCTTAGGAACTGCTTTACAAATTGTAGAACAATGAGATATAAGTAAAGCAAGCATATTAATGCATATTAATGATGGCGGGGAAGGGAAATGGGTTTTATTTGTATTTTTTTCATTTGCTCAGTACTGTGTTCCAGGAATCTAAATTACACAACTGAGATGTTTTTATATTGGCACTTAATAGCACACATAGAAGCATCTGCTGCTACTGGATTATATCTGCAGACCCATTAGACTGAATATTACTAAATGGAATCATTGACAACTTGGCATAAAGAATCCATTGCAATGTCTGTAGAAGGTAAAACACAAAACCTGGAATTTGTCAGACAATGCACATGTGGAACAATTGATTTGTTATTCATGAGAAGAGCAATTATATCTGTTTGTCTATCTCTCTGAAAATTTTGCAACTCTAAGTCTCCGTACGGTTCTGCCATGTAGTTCTCAGCCACAACTTCTAGTGTTGGAATTTTAGAGGCCAATACCTCCATATCAATCATGCCCACTATTTAATTTTTTTTTTCTATTTCTA
>JANHZU010004551.1:258724-295184 GCA_032468055.1 Acrochordus granulatus
ATGAGTGTCTGCCAGGAGATACCAAGGCTGTAGGCTAGACAAGCAGGTTGAAAAGAACAAAAGCAATAATTTTGTAGTGTTGCCAAGAAAAAAACCAAGTCAGATCCATAAGGTCACCAGGAGTCAAGCTTGACTTGAGGGAGACTTTATCTTTTTAACCTTTTTAATCATGTCCTTAAGCTTAGTAACTAGAGTTTGAAACGTCTTCATCCCAAAGCAGCTTTTGCAGCACTTTTCAACTTTTTAAATGTTCCCTAACTCTTATCCAACTCCAAAGCCTAATGACATGACACATCTTTAAGTTGGAAGAACTTGTGGATGGATGAGTATGAGACTCGAGGCAATACAGCTGTCCTCAGTCACACAGTACAGCTGCTTTGCATATCTAACATCTGACTGCCAGCTATTTTGTTCAACATGATTCCACCAGTCATCGAATATTCCTTGTCATTAAATATTTGCCATTTTCATGGGTTGCCCTACTTAAAAATTACAGATTGCCAGCAATTTTTGGTGTGAAACAGAAATGGGCAAATGACAACTGAATTGTTATAAGCAAATCAAGATAAAGACAATGAGCTCTGTTTTTTTAAATCACCATGGATTTCATGGCTGCAGTAAATGTCTGTAGACCAACTATTACAAATAATGCAACCATGATAAATGCACAATGTGTGATAAGAAGCCAGCCGTAGGTCTTGTCGGTCATGGCGTGGTATGTCCTTGCTATAGTAAAAGAAGTAGGTAGGAATGGAAATAAATTCTGCCTATAGCATTAAAGAACAATGTTTGGGTAGAATTAGTGGGGGATAAAGAATTTCACTTCCAGATGGGCTTAGATATCTGGAAAAGTTGAATCCCGTCATTTTTTTTTCCTTTAAAAGAGAGGAGGGGAGAAAACCTAGCGAACACTTTTCCCCTAAGGAAGAAGTGATTAACATTCATCAATAGTATCTCTGTAAACAATAGAAAATGGTGCTGACAGGCACCAAAAGGAACGGTGCCAGTTTTGCTTCGCCACAGACAAAGAAGAATATGATAATGAAGGAACACCAAAGACAGAGGTGAAAACATGAAGCAAGGAACAAAGGCATCTAATTTTCTCTTTGCTGTTCCTGGCTATCGTTCCCAGGTGCAATGCAATCCAGAGCAGAAAGGCCCACGGTTTTGTAGTCTAAACAAAATCACTGGGCATTTTTTCATGTGAGACTTGAAGAATTTGAGATCCCTTTCACACTGCCACCTAAATGTATCGAAAGAGTTTCCAGTTGGCTCACAACTGTCCTCGTTGCTGCCAACTTCAGCATGCGAATTCAGAGAATGCACCTGAGGGAGTTAATGGGTCCCTCAACTGATCCCCCACCCTGGGTTTCTTTGTTGGATGTATAAAATATCAGAGCATTCACAGCCTGAACAATTACCACTGCACCATTCCCCTGCTGTATTTATTAAACAGCGAAAAAATAATTGCATCAAGCCACAGCAGCTTATTATCTGTGTGAAAGTTGCTTAGCTGAGAGTTTGTACACACCTTTCATACTGTTAAACAGGGTCCCTGTGTGTCTTGTTGGACAGCATTTCAGCCAAGTATGTCTAGTATGGGAGACATCTACTCAGCACAAAACGACAAGGACTCTGTGCGATCCTATAGTTACAGACCAGCTGCAGAGGTAGCTGAAGCTAGGACATCTACTGCAGTAGATTGTCAAAGGATTGCAAAGCCCTTGGGTCAAGCTTACTTATTGGTGGCTGCAGCTTTCTTTTTCAGTGACTCAGGAGTGATTCACTGCTGCCTTATAATGAGATGTTTTCTGACTTGGAATTTCCAGGCTCCCAACCCAAAACTGACCAGGGCTGATCCTGCTTATTGTCCAAGAGCAGCCAGGTTTAGTTAGTGCTTCCACCTAATGAAAATGCCTAAGACTTGGTATATTAAATATCAGAGTTAATGTATAATTCTTCCAGATCATATACTCAATGAGATCCGTTACGGGTAATCCTTCTATCATTGGATTCAATCCTGCCACTTGGTCCAGAGCTTTCAGCTCTTCAGTCTCCAAGGTAAGCTAAATCCATTAAACATTTGATCATATCCAGATTTTGTTGCATCATTCCTGTCCATAGTTCCAGTAATTTGCCCGTCTCTCTTATCTTCTGCTGAATTTTGATTGTAAATCCCACTGTAAGAACTCTTTTATGGCTGGGCAGCCAAATGTATAAATGAAACACCTGCTGCTTTCACTCAACCATGTCTCTAAAATGTGTCAGCATCTTTACTTCAAAGTAATCCTAGTCATTTCAAAAGAACTTGCACTACACTAAATAGTTTGAGAATTGTGGGCATATTATTTTTGTGTGGGTTTTTTTTAATAATTATTTGTTTGTAAAGCTCCTGAATTATGAGTGGTGGTGTTTTGTTTTGTTTGCACAACTGGTAAGGAAAGAAAGAAACAGTACAGAACTGGGAGAGATAGCTTCCACACAATTCTTTATTTGTATGCAATCTGACAGTCACGCATTGATTATTCCGTCTTTAGCTCTGCAACTACAACACAGAGAATTTTAATTCAGGCAAAGACTCTCCATTTTCTTTTACAACTCACACAGATGATGAGAGCCATCTTTTTTCTTTTAAAAAATATCAGAAAAAGCAAGAGGTTTACCTTCTCTCTCGCTATGAAGTTCTAAAGTGGGAAGGGGGACTCATGGTACAAATTCTCACTGCCACGTTCTGAGATTTTAAGATATTTGCACAGGGGAACAGAAGAAAAAAATATCAAAAGAGGAGAATATTATTTAAGTCCCTATATTTTAGTCTGTTGATACTAATAGTTATAGATACAGTTAAAGGTAAAGATTTCCCCTGCCAGTCATGGCCATTTTTTAGAGAGTGGTGCTCATCTCTGATTCACAGCCAAGTGAACCAGCATTATCCAAAGATGCTTTCATGGTCATGTGGCTGTTACCCTCCCATAGAAGGTGCTACCTGTTAATCAACTTGCATTTTTACATTTTGCTTTTGAACTACTAGGTTGGCTGGGCAGACAACGGGAGCTCACCCCATTACATGGTGGCTCTTGCGTCTCAAACTCAAGCTGCCAACCTTTCCTGCCAACAGGCCCAGAGTCTTAACTGCTTGCACCACTATGTACCCTAGATAGATACTATTACTTTGTTGTAATTGTAGGTGATACTAATATAGTTTTAATGTTTTCATTATAATTAAATATAGGCTTCATCTTGGACCTCCTTTAGAGATGTTAAATAGCTTTACCATTTACGAACATACAATTTATATTTTGATTCTGTCTTAAACTTTATTTCATTATCTGTAGTCTACAGCTGCAAACAATCTGAATCCAATTGAATTGAAGTCCCTATATTAGTGCACAGCAGCAAAAGTGTGTCAGGGTATAATGGCAAACATTCATAAGAGCAGGAAAATCGAAAACAAATTAAAAATAAATTTAAACTGGGATTTATCATGCTTTTCCTCCCTTTCATATGTAGGATGATAAACTTATACTCTATGCTTGGCCTTTCATCATCAGAGTCAAAATTGCTCTGATATTCCATTTACATTTAATTTAAAGAAAAAAATACTGGCTGAATAACAAAAGATGTGAAAAGACATCAATGGATATTACTAAACATGATTTCTACAATCTTGATATGACAACAGTCAACTAATGCATCCCAATCTTCATGATCAGAATATATATTATTAATTTGATGGCTGCTACAGTAAATAACAACCAGGAGAGATGAAGGATATCATAAATGTGTCACATCACCTGAAATATAATTATTTTCAGTAATTCAGGGCCATCATATGATGAGTTTTCAGGTAACATTTAGTGATGTACTGTATGTATGGGTATCAAAACACTCTAATGGTAGATGTCATGCAGAACCAAAAACCTAATTTACTGCAAAGATTCTTTGAAGATGTTATATTATACGTGGACTTATTAATATATGCACTTACCTTCACAATTTCAAATGCACAGAAACATTTGAATCATGTTTCAGTACTCACACTTCCAGATTCAGCATTTAAAAAAATGCCTGGCCCTTTCAGCAAACAATTATTTGATCATATTTAAATAATAATAAGGAGAACGAGTATCTGAATGTGGGTGTGTAATTACCTGTTCATTTGTAATGGATCCAAAAGTCCTTTTCGGAGCTGTTTTGGGCTGCCATGTAAATACAAAAATGAGAAAGGATCTCTTTAAATGTTTCAAAAGGAATCAGTTTTTAAAGGAAAAAGAACATTCTCAACTTTTAAAATTATTCCTTTATTCTTACGCAACTATGCTGCTGAAATGCAAAAGAAAATATTCAATATTCAGCAACTCCCTGCTATAGAGAGATGTGCAATAGTGGTACAGCAATCCAAGATCTTAAATATAGAATAAACTTGGATTTTAAAACGTGTGCAGGATTCAACAATAAAGCCAATCCAAACATGCAATACATATTTCAATATTGAAATATGCAATAGAGACATATTCACTTTCTTCATTACACCTGCAGCTATGAGTGAGGTAGGTGGTACTTAAATTTGATAAGTGCATAAAATAAATTCCCACCTCTTAGAATCTGTAAATGCAAGATTGCTGTTCTCTACTGAACACAAATATGGATTTTTTTTTAATATTAGCCAAATTACCTTGCACTCACTTGTTGCAACTGAGTGAGCTGCAAATCCACAATGTCCTACAACCCTCTTACATTTATAAGCAATACAAAATGTTTGCTGGGCTGCCAAAATAGAAAATAAATATCAGTGTGGGCTGGAACAGAGAAAAAGAGAGAACAGACATCTTGTTGGAGAGATCATACACCTTTAACATACTTCTAATATAACTGATGCTTCCGTAATGCAAAACTGTGCAAAATTGCCGAAGTAACATATCAGCTATTCATTCTAATGGGGGATAATAATAGTAAAGTGTAAACTCAAAATAATGTAAGGATGGTTGAGAGGAAAAGCTCAGTTTTTATTCAAGAGAAGAACAATTCAAATGGCTCTTTATAACATCATTGTTTGAGAATTGTAAGTGGCTTAATATTTTTAAATCCTGCATCAGAAATATTGTAATAGGTCTAGTAGATTTGATACACCATTCAAATTACTGAAGCAAACTTAGCTCTTGATGCATGCAATTATGCAATCGGTATTTAGCAGGAAAAACCTGAAAACAATGATTATGTTATATGGTATACAATATTTATTGGACAAATCTAACTTTGATTGACATTTAAAAGCACTTTAAATGTTATACCTTCCTGCAGCAAACTGCACAAGTGTAGAATATGTTGAGACCACAGAATTAAGCTGTAATATTTTGAGTTCACATAGTTAGAGTTTAGATACCTTCCTTCTAAAGGGATAATGCCAGTTTTCAAACTATCTGGCATCATGTCAAGTTTGGACTAGCTAGTAGACTGCACCAAACTCTCATGCAAACTGAAACACACAGTAGTTGAAATCCAGTTAAGTGGCCTTCAGCCATTGATTTTAATCAGCTTAAGCACTTTATACACTGTGTTAGATGGAGAACAAGATCTTTATCTAATAACATCATTAAGTCTGCAAGCCAATGAGTTTGAATAAATCCCATCAATCTTTCCAGCTAAGCATGCTGGAAATGTGTGCATTACACCTGAAAGAAAGGAAACTATGCATCTGTAACTTGGCTTTGCACACTGCACTAAAACATAGCTTGCACACCATAACTGTATTTATGTAACATTGTTCAAAACAATCACAAAATGACTTTGGTGTGATATGAGTTATAGTGGTCTGTGACAATACCTTTGAGAGACCATATTTGTCAAGACACAGCCTAGAGGACAATTATTCGAAACTGATCCCACCAGATTCCCATTCAGACAATTTATATTTTATTTTCTGCAGTAGTCTTTCTGTTAAACTTTCCATTCTCTTTCCCTGTCTCCTTTTTTAATTAAGAGACTCAAAATAGTATATAAATCATTTGAAACTCAAAGTTTCAACTGACGCTTTCTTCACTAAAAACACACCAATATGCTCAATTTTACCTGTATTCTAAACATTTAATGAAGAAGAGATAAAGGAAAGAATAAGATAATAAAGAATTTGCTGTCCAATAATGGGAGAAAAAAAAGAATTGTATTATTTCAACAATTTATTTCTGCTGGATTCGTTCCTTTCCACTTTATCACATGCACTTTCCAAGGGACTCAACTTTTAAGAACAATTAAAATGAACTAATTCCACAAAATGCAGCATTTCAAATCTATCAATCAAGAGACTCATTTTATCCATATACTTTGTATTCCTATATGTCTGCACAATTTTCCGAGACAACCACAAAAACCTCTGTCCAAGTATTTTTGCTTTATTAAGGCCAGGTGTCAAACAAGAGCCACATTACTTCTAAGAATGATTAGGATCCATAAATATTCAAAGAAAATTGATGGCTCTAATATTTTTAAGAATAGCCTCCTGTTAGAAGCAGAGTGGATAAACTGCCATTGGAAAAAAGTGTTGGGGGCTTAAACAAGACATTGGGGAAATATACCTATTTGCTGTCTAATAAAAAATAAAATTGGGACATAAATCAAATCAATCAATCAATCCATCAATTGCAGTTTTGCAACAGGCTGCACCTATAATGACAGCCATTCTGAGACTAGGAATCCTTCCCCAATAGAACTGTGCCCATATTTGGGGGATCTTAATCTATATTTTGCATTTCAATGGAACTCCACATTGATTTAAGAGCACAAACAAAAACCAGGTGCCAACCATGGGTTAGATTTCCCAGTTTCAATTGATAGAAGGGAAGAAATGTTGGTACTGTCTTTCACTCATTTTCCACTTTGTGAACAACCCAATTTCTTAATTTTTTGAGTTAATTCCATTATAGAGCATCCCACTGCCTGCAGCAAGTAAATCTAAAGATGCCAAGAAGTACAGAAGTATAAATGTTAAGACTGTGCTGAGATTCTGGATTCAAAGAGGAAAATATGCCTGGAGGTGCACATAGCTCTTTAGGAACACCTAAAAGAAGCTGGGTCTTTCTCACACAGTTGCCACAAATCTTAGGAATTTGTTTTAAAGTATTCCTAACAAATACATTGCTTACATTGTGTGTCTTTCAGATACGGATACTTGGAGAGTCCAATACAGTAAGTGATTTATCAACAATAAAGGGCCCAGATCCACTTTCTTTTGTGATGTACCCAGTAAGTTGTCAGATTTCCATCAATTCTGAAATATAAGGCCATACACTGCCATTAACTATCGTATCAGGAACATAGGTAATAGCACATCTGGGGAAATAGATCCATAATACTAAATGATATTGGTTTCTCCTTAACAAGAAATTAATGTGTATACAAACATTAATTTAACTAATTAATGTTTGTATACACATTCATTTCTTATTAAGGAGAAACTAACATTTATTTCTTTATTATTTATTATTTATTTATTTATTGTATTATTAAAGAAAACAGTAAAAGTCTGTAGAGGTCATTCCTTGATCTTTGTATGATCTTCTGCACACAAAGTCAGAGGAATTAAAAATTGAAAAGGGATGAAGAATGAAAAAAGCTAATTCTTCTTCCCATCACACACCATTAGCTCGGTGGAAAGACATTTACATAAACCCCAGAAAGCAGGAGACTGATTCTATATTTGAAAGACAGATTAGGATATCAGTTATGATTGTGCTTTGCTCTAAATACAGCAGTTTCTCTCCAGCCTGAAGGAAAATTCCAAAAGCATCAACTTTTTGGCGGGGAGGGGGTTATATTTTCCACTTTCACGCTGCCATTGTTAGATAAAAGCTAACAGGAAAGTATTTGCTTTTGTATAACATGCTCATCCCATGGCCATAGAAGTAAAGTGCGATTAGCACATTAAAGTTCATCTCAAGATATTTGATTCTGTGGTCAAGGGCCCATTCAAGGTCTCATTTTTTAAAAAAAATATTGTGGTGGGATGCCCCTGTTTGTCCCCTTCAGATTAAGAGAGACAGGATGATGTAAATAATGTGGTTGACTCATATCTGATTAGGGGCTCTCAACAAATAGAATATCAAGGTCTAGCTCCAAAGCTAATAGCATTCAATAAATATATGAGTGTAGTACTTTGGAAGAGACCAGTGGGAGATCATTCTCCTTCCATGCTAATCTCAAGCCATAAATGGAAAGTCTAGACCAGAGGCTTGGCACTACTGTCACTGAGATTACCGATAGAATATCTAACAAGGACAAATAACTTAAATGAATATTCTTGCATGCTGCTGAAGATGGTTCAAAAACCATCTGTTCCCATATTATTTACTGTAGTTTGTTAGAATTTTATTCTACGTTTTCCCCAAGAGCTCAATGTGTGTGTATTTATCTATATCTATATAGCATTTCTACTCCAATTTACATTCACATAGTGGTTAGTTTAAATTTAAACATAACCTTTGCCCCTCAATAGAAGCTATTCCTCTAGATTCCCACACATGAATACAAATGAAAATATTTGGAACCAAAATGTCAATGTTGCCCAACTTTAACAGTTATAAATAAATCCACGTCTTAATTAGTGAAGAGTAAGTCAGTCTAAGTAAACTGTGTGAGATTGAAAACTATGAGAACAGGAAACTAGTTTAATCATGTTGCATTTTAAGCACTAAAGAGGTGATAACGGGAGCTAACTAGAATTATTCTCAGAACTAAACAGTATCTACTGTGGTCAATATTTGAACAGGAAACATACTGGGAATTCTTGGACTTAGAAACAAAGAAAAAAGAAAATCCTGGAAAAGCATGTAGCAACTCATTTTTATAATACCACCAGGAAAGCTGTATAGATGCAATCAACAGGAGTTTAGTTCAAGGATGTCTTGACTGTTATGTTTTAAAGTAATGTGTTTTAATCAGTTAGCCATGAAATAGGTGGTGTAATGTTCCTAAAAAGGAATGGGTTCTCCTAACTTTCAAATTATTGTTAAAAAGCTGTGGTGCTCACAGTTTTGAGGAGCTTTTAGAAAACAATTCCAGTTGAAATTTTAAAGTGAAAAAAGATGTTGTGCTATAGGTAGTGACACATCAGAACTGGTGTTGCCCACTTTTCTACTCCATCCCTCAATCTTCCATCTTGGAAATTTGGAGGTGATTATCCTAAAACAAAATTACTACCATGTAATTCCATAACTCTCAATCTAAGTACCTTGGGTTCCTATAGAAAGACTTTTCAAAGTAATTGAAGGCAACAGCAAAGTCATATATGAGCAAAATTGGTAGTAAATGGTAATTTATTACATTTAGGAGACTGTACTAATGCTACAATTTTTCCTAGACTTAGTGGCATGCTCTTCTTTAAAAATAAAGTGTGCTGGGTAAAATTTTGCTCTGGAAAGAGTGTAGGTAGCATCTGTCCCTCCATAAGATCTGAAAATTCTAGATTTTTACATGGTGGAGAAAGAATTCAGTCATGTGGCTCTCCCCAGAGCTAGATGGTAATTTGCAAAATATTTATTATTATTATGGAAAGCAACATGTCTTATAATAGGTATGCAGATGAAAGAAAAAAGCAAACACAAATCACATTTTTTCCCAAAATTGTTCTCTATATATGAATGGGGGGAGGGTTAACAAAATCCATCTATATAAAGTACCAAGAAAGAATATTTATTGTTTCATCAGTGATATTTTTCTTTATGAACAGTGTTGACAGTCTTTCGTAGAGAGAAAAGGAAAGATCCTCAAAAAGTAAAGAATCAACAAATCAAGATGTCGTCTTCTCCCATTGGGGCATTATTTAATATACATTGGCAGGTAACTGTCACTTTTTGCTGTATTATGACTTTTTTCATTTCTTACCAATTTGGATAAACAAAGGGTGCAAACTGCAGTATGCACAGCATATAGAAAATGTCCAAACTGAGAATGGAAATCCATTCAAGGATGTACTCCTCCTCCTCCTTTTTGTTTGTAGATGGTAATTCCCTCACCACCTTGTCATGTTTATAATAATGGTTGTTGGGAGTTGTAAAAGTCGATGAAGACTTAAAGTGTTTGTTCCTTGCGAAAATTGAAAAGGAAAGGAAGAAACATGTTGAAATTCTTCATTCTCAGAGGATCACTTCCATTTTAGTATTTCTTTTCTGTTTTTTTTAAAGTGATTTCTAGATAGTATTTTTAAGTGCACTGAGATAGATCTTCACATATTCCTTGGAAAATGCCACTGCCTGAAGACTGGAAGTAAGCTAC
Organism: Acrochordus granulatus; assembly: GCA_032468055.1. Lineage (NCBI taxonomy): Eukaryota > Metazoa > Chordata > Lepidosauria > Squamata > Acrochordidae > Acrochordus > Acrochordus granulatus. Next base: position 268,991 of record JANHZU010004551.1, read on the forward strand.
ATCACAACAAAATGTTATCAATCTGACAACATTGGTCAGACACAGCACAGAGCTCTAAAGGATGGATAAATAGCATCAGCAAGACTCAGGTTTAAATACTAGACCCATTTCTTAAATCTTCCAGCATTTGATTTATGAAACAATAAGGTGTCATACATCTTTCTTTCCAAATATGATTGCTTAAATTAGTGTAACATTTACCTGAGAGAATACTAGTCTCAGAGCCTCTTCATATCCCTCGATTCTGTGTTGTCCTCTTTGTCAATTACTTTGTTTCCCAAGACTGACAGTATAGCTACTTCTTCCTATCTGGACTCCCTTCAAGTATGGTAGACTTAAACCTGAAGAATTCTCAATCTACACATTTGGAGGCTTTTCTAGTTTGGGACTGATACTTTTGAGAGATGCATCAAGAACCTTGGGTGGGCTGATGATTCAACTTTGATGGCTGGAAGCAAAGAATATTTATGGAATATTTTACTGTAAGTAAAAGAAGTACGCGCAAAATCTGGTCTGTATTTTTTACACTCTCCTTCCCCAAAGATTATGTCAGCAAGCAGGGCCAGATTAGCAAAGAAGAAATTGAAATAAAGCTGACTTTCTATGCTCCAAAATTCACAGGAATAGTGATTGTAGCCATAAAATAAAGAGATGTCTGCTACTTGGGGAAAAGATTATAGCAGATCTAGACAATATAGTATAGAATCATCCCACCAATAACAAATTAAAGTCATGGCTTTCCCAATTATAAAATATGTTTGTGAAACTGGAAAGGCTGAATTTGACACTTCTGAAGTGTGTTGATGTAGAAAGTTATTAAGAATAGGAAGAAAGAACAAATAATACAGGATGAAAATCAAACTGCACGCTGGACACACTAGCAGTAATTTCTAAAACTTAGAAATTTTGGACAGATAATGAGAAGCAAGAATCACTGAAGAAGATTCTAGTGCTTGGAAAAATCACAGTCAGTTAAAAAACAGCTTGACAGAAGACAAGATGGTTGTCATTGATGATACAGATAGAAACTTCCAAGAACTTTCAAAATAATTGCTGATAGACCGTCCTAGCAAAATAATGTACATCATATGAGCAAGGATTGGAAGTATCTGGAAACCCAATAAAACCACAAGGAACAAAACTAGGGCTTCAACACTAATTGATAAAATCAATAAAATCTGTAATGAAAATAGCTGGCAACAAATTTAGTCATCAGTTACTTGGGTCTAGCTGAGAGAGCACGTCACATATGGAGAATCAACACATTTAAAAATAGCAGAAACAGATACTGGTGACTTCTATCATCCTGTCTGGTAACTATGAGATTATTCCTAAAAGACCTTTTCTCTAAAGTGGAAAATTCATGGAACAGGATTGGCTGCTTTCTCTTTGTAGGTGAAAACCTGTTTGACCTACAGAAATCCTCTTCTCGGTGTTTCCTGGCTGACTGGATGGAGGAAAGCAGAACTTGGGAGGGAAAAGGTGGTTAGGGCAGAGATCCTCGTCCTCCTCCCTAAGAGAAGAAGCAGGGCATATGTGGGCTTCCCATCTCTGCCTCTTCTCCACATGATTCTGGTGGCAAGAAGAGAAGGGAAGGAGCAAGTGAAGGAGGAGGAAAGCTGCCTGTCTCCGATGCAAAGGGGAGGGGCAGAAGTTTTTGCTGGTGTTACCACTAGGTTGCTGAGGCTGTGTGGCAGCATGGGGCCTTGGACATGTCAGACCAGGAACAAGCAGGGAAGGGAAGCTCATAAAAGTGGTAGGGTTTCTCCAGGAGCATGTCCCACTGCTCCTGTTCAAGGCAAGAAGAGGCGAGGAGAGCCCAGTTCTCTCCCACTGCCTATACAAAGAGCAAAGCCTGCCACCGAAGGCAGCTTGCTCCTCACCCTTCTCCTTTCTGCTGCCTCTTCCTCCTGCCTATCCATGCCCCCTTCTGGGCCTATTAATCAATCAATTCAAATACATAAATAAATGGCAGAATAATCAATTATTAAAATAATCATTAGTTTCAGCCCTAAACAAAAACATATGCTGTACTAATAATGCCTGACTTTGACAAAGGAGATCTGAGTTCTGCCTTCTTATCCCTTACGCAACTCAGTGGCTGATAAGGCAGTCATTATCATTCAGGTTGAAAGCAACAAAAATACAAAATGAGAATCAGTGGGAATCAACCTTTCATGGTTTTCTACCTCTTACTTTATGAATGATAATCATTTTGAGTTGGATAACCTGAGAAAAGGTGGCAGAGGGAACCTTTCTGCAAGCATTTCTAAAGTACTTTCTCAGCAAGATCTGTCCAAGGTTTGAGGGAGGGATAGAAATAAAAACCCCTGCAACATCTGGAAACTTAGAAAAATGAATAAAATTATTATTTTATATTTTTGACCTCTCCCACCAAAAGGAACAAAAAACCTCCACTGTGTGCTTTTTGGAAAAAGGTGAGGATATTTTTTAGAAAAAATGCAAACAAAATAACATGTGAAATGTATGAAAGAAACAAAAGAACAAAGTACAAATTATGAAATATAACTTCACTCAGGCCTGAATACATCATGACCCAGCTCTGATTAAAATGGAAACCTATAGAGAAATTCTATCCAAGTAAGTGATTTTATACTGCTGCATCTTTATTTATATATTTATAGCTTTCAGGTCTTGTTTGCTTAATTGGGGAAGGATGATAATTGCAGAGATATTCCTGGACTCCAACTCACATGGTCTAACAACTAATCATTATTGTTTGTACTGAGGGGAACTGAAGTCCAACAAAATCTGGCAGGATACCTGATCTTCTACAATTATCTATTACTCTTCTGCCATCATTTTTTTTAAAAAAAATAAAGAGTTTTTGTTGTCTAAGTAGATATGAGCAACTGAGGTAGGAAAAATGTTTCTTCCTCTTGTGGTTGTGTTTTAATTTGCTCTTAATTACAGTGCTAATTGTGCTTTTTAGCTTCATTGGTATTGTTCATTAATTCCCTTGAATGCCATCTGTTGGCTGAAAGGAAGGTGAGTTACACATTTGTATGGAAGTATATTGATAGATATTTACTACAGAAAAATGCTAACTAGCATCGGTGATTTTTCAATAAGCAAAAAACAGTTCTAGGAACCACCATCTCCAGTTCAGAACCCTCCAGGAAGTTCAGTACAACTTTCAATTCCAATTATGGGAGTTGTATTTTCAGCCAATCTGAAGGGCACCAAATTGGGCAAGGTTGTTCGACAACCATCTGAAAATTTCATTGTGAAATCTAAATTGGAAAACATTCCATGTCACCCAGGAAAATTCACAGAATGACAAAAACTCCCTTGGATAAATGGCAAGGGAATTAAAGAGTGGGAAGGATTTTCAAAAGTAATTTTATCTGTCATACAATAATAATATAATTGCTAAATTGAAGAATGGGGAGTCTACCTTGGAGGTAGAAAAAGACAATCCCGACAGACTATAAATTGAAACAATTTCTTTCTTTTTCTGCACTATTAAACCTGGTAAAGCTTTGAAACATCTGGAGTTTGAGCTTTTTCCTTATGCATGTTTTTACTGGTTACTTTATTATGCAGTCTGGAATTTGTAGATGTAGTTTATAATAACAGCTGACGGTGAATGGTCACTTGATTGATGAGAAATACATTATGAGTTATTTGTTATTTCTCCTTTTCTTCTTCTTAAGCTGAAGAGAGTAAAGATGAGGCAATCTTGAGTTTCTTTCTAACACCTTCCTGTCATTCTAGGCTAAGTTTATGTTTCCTTATTGACTGTTGCATCCCTTCTCCAAGGCTATCTCTGTACTATTCTACACAAAGTGACCAAGGCAACTGTGTCAATATTGTGATTTTCCTATATAATCTCTTCTGCAATCTGCCATTTCATTCTCACCTTACCCTGGAGATTTTTTGTTAAATGATCACCCAGATTTTCTCTCCACAAATTCTCCGGAGAACTCTAAAAATGTATTTCTATCCCTCATTCTATATCATGTCTTACACATACTTCCCTTTCTTTGCTTGGTAATCTTCAACCAAATGTTTGTCTAAGGACATCAATTCTACTGAATGGCAAAACAAATCTAAGTATCTACAGGACACAATTCCTGATTTATTTATTTTTTTCTTCCCATTTATTCTAAGTTTCCTGAATGAGGACAAAAATAAATAAAAATAGATTACCGGTAATGGGAGTCTCCTTATCATTAATGCAGATGAAAAGTTGAACACTGGAAAGGGCTGTATAACACACACAAGACAGATAAAATCTTTGATCACACTAACACAGTCTAATTGGAAGTAGATAGTACTGTTTAACCGAAACAAATGGCCTATTTCTGAAATGAGTTAGCGTTATTAAAATTCCACTCACACACCCGAGGCTTGTCCACAAATGCTTTGACTCTGTGCTGTGCATAAAGCTAAACTGAGAAATGCCAAGACTATTGCAGAGACTCCTGGCAGACCAATACTACTCTCTTCTACTCTCAAATACACCAGTATGAGGGCTAGTCAATAAATTTATTAAATCAGAATATTCTGAAATAGAATTTATGCTCAACGTGGTTCCTAAAAATATAAGAGTGTAAGGGCAACTCATTTTTAGATATTGTGCATTCGATATCATCTTAGAGAACTCACAGTACTTAAAGCTCATCATTACCTTGATCTTGGGAATGTATCTTTCCCTACAGCATGTGATTTTATTTGGATTTGTTGACTCAAACCTCCTTCTTTCACAAAAGGCATAGCCAGGAGATGCCTAAGTTTCTAAAAACATAAGGTATTGTATTTTCTTCTCATTTCAAACGCCAAAGCACTGATTAAAAAATAAATAATAAAGTAGAACAATTAGTATATATTTTAAATTTTGAATGTCTTCCCCTTACATTGTAAAAATTTCATTTTTCTTGATTCATAGATTCTTGCCAACCATGATTTGTCTTCAATTTATCATGCAAGTATAGATCAAACCATGTTCTCCAACTGAGCCTTGATGCAAATAGCTTGCATAGTTCATCTATTATGGATTGTATAAAAAAGATCAGTACATAAAAGAGTACAAAAAGGGAATGGCACAAAAATAAAATTAGCTCAAAATAGGCACACCATTATTACTGTTTGATACTATGGAAGCAGAATCTGTTTTATGCAAGCATGTGAAGTGTGCAGAATTAAATCAAAAGACCCATCAATAAAATTATCCTGCTTCTGGGCAAGAAGATATTTCTTGAGCAAAACAGAATAGAAGGATGATAGTTTTCTCCTCTTATTCCTCTTCAGAAATTGCTAATAGAGAGGTTGATGAAGAAATCAATTTCTCTATCTGTACTCTGCCCTCCCCAGGAGAAATGCATGATCTTCAAAAACAGAAGCTGTCATAGCACAGGCGAGTACTAGGCATAATCTCAAACATATCTTGGATCAAAATTCCATAGATCTGGGAAAGTTGGAAGCAAAAACCATACAGATTTTCTTATCCCTTATTTAACTACATAATGAGTCATATCTTTGACAGAATGAACTACCAACTGAAAACATGTGAAAATGATGTGGACTGAATATGGGTTGATGGAGGCTGATCAAAAGCATACTAATTCTGAACTGCTTTTTAATGTTGTCCTTCAAACCCATCGAAACCAAGAATCATAACCACATGCTCTGGTAGCTAATTCCAGATTAAATTCTATTGATAATATTTCCATTGTCTTCCCTTAATTTTCATTCATTCATCACATTTCTACACTGCCCATCTCACCTAAGTGATTCTCGTCATCTTAGAATAAAAAAAATATGTCATAGTAGAAAAACATAATAAAGGTTTTTTTAATTAAAAGGTAGGGTTACGGTATTAGCAAGGAACACCGTCACAACACCAACCATCCATAGTGTTTTATATCATCCTTTGACTTTTGATATGGTGAGGAGGCACATAAAATCTTTTGGGTTTAAGTGAAAGGTATCAGATCCAAGCCTTAGAGATGACACCGTGAGATCCACTTAAGACCAAATCTTTATTAGCTTAAATCTAAAAGAATCTTACCAGACTGAAGCTATAATCTTCTAACGTAACAGTTATATTCTGGGAGATTTAAGGATATGGCTATCCTGAATCTTGTCTTTCCTCCCCCATCCAGTTTAGGGTTGTGCAGTCCCTTGTTTTGGGCCCCTTTCTGGAATGTGCTGCCTCCTTCCTGGGAAACGACAATGCTATTGCAACATTCCTCTCCACTACTTCTTCAGTTGCACATTATGCCACAAAGTTGAGTAAGCAAAATGGAACAATATTCCATTTCTTTCCTCCTTGGTTCACCCCTCAGCCTTTCTCAACAGTCTTCACTTGTTATATTATTGGATCGTCTTCTCCAAAGAACACACAAATGCATTTGATAATCCATTACTACTATTCATCAGCTATATTTCAGACCCACCCATAGTAGGAATGTTGGCCTTTTGAAATGAATCCTTGTAGTATAACCAGCAATACAGCTCAGAAAGCTAAAACACAAGAATATATCATGATGGTTCTACAATCCTGGAACTTTTTCATTCAAGACCAGTTCTTCAAAAGGAAACTATTTCTCAGCTACAGCTAGGCATAAAGATTGTAAAATCATTGTTTACAACAACTGCCTTGGTGTTCAGGGACTGTTATTTCTGATATTCTGCAAACAGCCTCCATAAGCTGTAACAAGTTTGAGTGAAACATTGCATGGTTCTACAACAATGCAAACAAGATAGATTACCCTGAGCCCTCAATTCCTCCATCTTGATTACAGCATTTTTCTTCCAAAGGATTCTACAAACTGCTTCAATGGTTTGTGAGAAAAGCATTAATATTTATGCTGTTTTTTTTAAACAACCCCCCTTTCTGACCTTCTGAATTGTTAAAAATAAAGCAGGCCACCTGTTTAGTTCTCTCCATCCAATCTGTAGATAACAGAACAAAAGAAAACAATACTGGAACATTATGAAGGAGGGGCGGGGAAGGCAGAGGAGCAATGTTGCACCTAAATATAAGTACAGCTCAAAATATCTTGGTAAGAAATTAAAAGGCTATGTACATCTTCAATGGGCTTCAGATTAGACCTTGAATCAATAGCAATTATGAAACAAAAAAAATGGTCCTGATCCAAAAATTGTTCTACAAGTTTAAGAGATATGAGTGGGTTTTCTCAATGGATTAGGTGCAATTGGGCACATTGTAATGATTAATCTTCCTTGTTCACTCCTTTTGCTGAGTAGCTTTTTCAAAATGTTAGGCGAAAGAAAGCATTAATTTCTCTGGTACTTTAAGAGAACCTGAACAAACTGTTGTAGGGTTTGTAGGTTTGTAGGTTTTCTCTAAAACAGAAAAGGGTGGTGTAACACAAGATAGTTCAGCACCAAGAGTTTTTCTTGCCTTTGTAGAGAAACATTAATCATGTCATCTCTTGAAGAACAAATGTAATTGGCATATATCTTTCAGCTCTGCCAAGTTAATGAGGTGATAACAAGGCTATTAAGTTTTTGTACTCTTGGGGAACAAGCAGATAGTAGATAGAGGATGAGGGAAATATGCAGAGGCTGGACACTTTATTTCTTTTTTTTTAATGTTTCTTTGATGGAGTTCCTACTTCAGGTTAAATGTTTAAGCTGCAGAGGAGAACTTAAATCCCTTTTGCAGTGAAAACAGGGAACTGTTACTCAGTCATTCTGAGTGAGTGAAATCTTTTGGATGGTTTATTTGCAAAGTCCGTCAAATGAAGGAAGGAAGGGAGGGAGGGAGGAGGGAGGGAGGGGAAGGGTTTGGATCACCTTCAAAATGATCCCATCACCTTTCTTACACAAACTGTCATGGACTGCAGTTCATTTCATCAAGAGCATGGAGATCAAATGGTAAGGAGACTGATAATCAATTAATAGGAAATAAAACAAGGAAAAGGTAAATAAGTGATAATTTTAATAGTAGTGATTCACAAAATAGTTAGCCACCATTACTTGATTTGTAATCTGATTACACTGATTAACCAACATATGGTAGTTATCCTTTTTCCTTCTTTATTCCAGAGGCTTCAATCTCAGTGAAATCTATACTGTAAGGATACTTTAAACTGTAAAGTGAATGAATCATAGTTAAATGTAAGATTGAATAAAATCTCCCTAAAATATTACAACCGCAACCAACCTATGTTCCATCCATGTTTGTTGCAACACCAGTGTAAGTATTAGTCAAAAACAAAAAACAAATATACCTCTTGATTTAAGGTGTTGGGAAATTACTGTATTGCAGAACGGGATTCATCAAATTGTCTACAAAAACAGATTATTGACTATTAACAAAAGGAAATAAACCTCTCATCATACAAATGCTCTTTGAGTTGATCAAAGATGAAGAAAGAAACTAATTCACCACACAAGATCACCAAAGACAACTGTAACACAATTATATTATACACCTTACATTTGCCAGTGATATTAGAAGCTATTCACAATGAAACTATGCTGTGGAAAATAAACAAAATGAAGAAAGATAAAATAAATTCAAACCCTTTCTGTTTCAGCAATTTGTAGCTGATATGATTACTGGCATCTATATTTCCTTGTGGTACAAAAAGGGTAAAGTTTTTCCCTCTCAGTTGTGTCTGACTCCAGGGGGCAGTGCTCATCTCCATTTCATAGCCGAGGGAGCCAGCTATGACATTTCCCTGGTCATGCGGTCAGCATGACTTGGTGCCAAGGCGCATGGAACACTGTTACCTTCCCACCAATTTAGGGAGTACCTATTTATCTACTTGCTGCTTAATAACACAGGACATTTGGTTGAAATTTCACCAATGGATGCGAAAGCTGAGGACATTGACAACCGTCGAAAGCCAATCAGGAAATGCATTGGTATGAAATACACATCGAATAGTAGAGTGAATAATATTTTTTACCAAAAATGAGAAATATACACATGTGTGTCTATATGTTGGAGGTAAATTTGAAGACACGGAGAAACTGAATTGGCAGAAGACATCCTTCGTTCCTGGGATTTCTGTCTGATAACGAAACGGCCATATGCCTCCACATTTTCCAATTGCATCTCTGAAGCCAGTCCTATCAAGACATCTTCTGTTTCCGTGACTCTCTCATCCAAAGCAAATTGAACATGATGGCACTAACCCCTCTAACTGTTGTGAGAAGCAGGCAGGCAGAACAATTAAGTGTCATCAGCCTGCATAATCATACACACAAATGCCCAGAGTGATACTGCTCTGCCCCAAAGGGTTTACAATCCGGAGTTTGACAGTGGGAATGACAGGAAAGAAGAAGGCAGGAATGACAAACGATGAAAGAAAGAAGTTCTGGATGCAGAAAACAAGTGAGGCTTAGAAATTGCAAATCAAATGAGGGTGAAATTAAGATGGCCTTGGATTGTATCTGGCCCACTTGGAGCACGGGAAGTTTTCTACTGTCATTGATGTTTGTGATCCTTCCAGGAAAAGGCAAGGCAAACACTTATCAAGGAAATAAATACTTCGGGGGCAGAGCCCCGGAGGATCCTTAGCCCTTTAAGGAAAAGCTGATAATCACAAGGGCAAGAGCTGATTCCAACAGTTATTCATGGGACCACCATTGATAAACGGGGAAAGAAAGCAAGAGTTAAGCAGTTATCTGGGAAAATCTCTCAGTAACTCACCGCTGCACAACACACTAAAGCTGTTACCAGTTGAAAAAACCGTCAATAATTCATTTTGGTAAAGCACAACAATTATAGAAGAAGGAACCACCTATAATTCACTGGAGCAATGCAAAGTTTAGAGAGGTAGAAAAGCAGGGTTTTGTAAGCTTTCTGCATCTATGGACCGCAGCGTCTTAATGCCCCTGTCAGCTCCCCAACATAAAGCATAATGGGAGTGCTTCTTGAAAGTTTCTCAAACCCTATTTAAATAAATCAGAGCCATGAAAGGATACATACCACCAAGGCTGATTCACTGAGTCCATTACAGTTTACGCCTTGGCTTTTATGCCAAGAGACAGTGGCTGAATTTTATTTTCATGGAAAACAAACAAAATGTCTTCCAGATCACCCTGGCTATAATTACACCATTATGGCTGCATTCCAAAGTCATGATAGAAAGTGGCTTAGATTGCTTTATGTAAACTAGCTTTGTGGGTGTCCACCCTCTTTTCTTTTCTTTTTTGACTAATCCAGCAGAACTAGAGGTTTATGAGCTCTGACTTAGTCGCTATTTGTTAACCGTCTCATTTAGTAGGCGCATTAAGCCAGCATGCCCAAAAGTAGAGATCAGAAGATGCATGTGTCTCACCGTAATCCATTAGTTTTGCAGCCTTAAAAAAAAATCCCACCCCAAGTGAATGGGGTCAAAAATTCAACCTTTTTTTTAATGCTGTTAATTTGGTGAGAATGGACATCTCACCAGATGTTTAAACCCCCTTTTTGACTCCTTAAAATTCCTGACACTTGCTTTGTAAACAAACCTTGACCCAACCATTTTTGGGCAGGCCTCAGAAGCAGTTTCTTTAATTTTGACCTAAAATTAGTGTTCAAGAAAGCAGGCTGCCATGATTTAACAAACCATGGTTAAAATTATATCTTAGCACTGAACATGAATTCAGTGTTAAATTGTAGCTAATTTTGCAATTGTTTTGAATACACCAACTAATCTTCAGGTCCTGAGTTACAAAACTGACTTGGTGTCATTTGCTAGGTATACACACCTATTGTTTTGGGAACTGAATGAACATTGCCTTCCTTTTCCAATTCATGTTGATCTAACTATGATCAGAGAAGTCCAACTGTTTTCGAGATCAAATGACTTGATAATATAGCCAAGACTGTTCAAATTAAAAACAATGTATAGGTAAATCAACAGTTCTATACCTCCAAAACAAAAAAAACTAACAAATCAACCAACCTCACATTGTGTATAAGGAATGCTTTGTAAAGAGAATTCCAGACGTAAGGTGTCATTATTCATCACCACTTTTGTCAGGACTGGAAAAGGCTATTTGAAAGCCATTATAATAAAAGGCAACTGGGCATGAATTCAGTCTGGTATTTCATCAACATCTGTTGCCCCAGAAGTAGGCAAAGTTTTGCCTCCAGATCCTTTGCAACAAGATAAGAGAATGACATTCAACGACTTTGCCAAAAGAAGTCAACAAATACCTATTCATATATCTTTTTCCTTAACTGTTTGGTAGTTAACCTAGCTGCTAGGTTAACTAGCAGTTAGTTAGTTAACCTAACTGCTAGCAGAACCTAGCTGATCTTGTAATTCATACACAACAAACATATCCAGACTCTCTACTTATTATTTTAGGAGATTTTAACAAAGCAAATCTCGCCTATGAACTGCCCAGATATAGACAGCAGGTCAGCTGCCCCAGTAGAGACAAGAATACACTGAATCACTGCTGTACTCCAGTAAAAGCTGCTTATTGCTGTTCCCTGCACATCCACAGGCCTCTCCAATCTCTATACGACATACCTCATTCTCACCTACAGGCAGAAACTTAAAACTGCGAAGCCTGTGATCAGTACGGTGAAGAGATGAACTGAGGAGCAAAATTAAAATCGCAGGCCTGCTTTGATTGCACCCACCGGTCGGTCTTTGTAGCTGCTTCAGCAGACTTGGATGAAATTACTGATACTGTGACATCATACAGAAGCTTTTGCAAAGACATGTGCATGCCGACCAAACCCTTGCACGCATACAACAAACCCTGGTTCACAGTGAAACTCAAACAGCTTTGGTGTGACAAAGAAGAAGCCTACAAGAAAAGTCTGTGTAAAGAGGCCAGAAATGTACCGATTAGAGAGATTAGGGTAGCATAAAGGAACTGCTCTGAAAAGTTGAAAAAATCGGTTTTCAGCTAATGATCCTGATTCTGTGTGGAGAAACCTGAAGAACATCACAGGCTACAGGAACCCATCACCCTCTGTTGAGGAAAGCCATCAACTAGCAGATGGCCTGAATGTGTTCTACTGCAGATTTGAAAACAGCCACCATTGTATATTGCTAACAACTCCACTTCAGTCACATTAACAGCAGGTATTTCCTCCACAACCACATCCATCTCTCCTCCTAGGCCCTAACTGCCTCCTGGGCTCCCACTTCTGGTGATTCTGGAAAAAAGATGTCCAAAGTTTCCTTCAAAAATAAAAAAAAATGATTTAGACTGGGTAACTCCTTCCTGCCTGAAAACCTGTGCTGCACGGTTGGCCCCTATCTTCACCCAGGTTTTCAATAGTTCACTGGAGCTGTGCTATGTCCCTTCTTGCTTTATACATTCCACCATCATCCCCATCCCTAAGAAAGCTTCCATCAGTGGACTGAATGACTACAGACTTGTCACTTTAACATCCAGAAGACATTTGGGAAGCTAGTGCTGGCCCATCTGAAAGTCATCACAGATCATTACATCCAGTACTTGGACAATCAATACTGGCGCTCTCTCCACTACTCTTTTCCCTCTACACCAATGACTGCAACTCTGGGGACCCCTCTGTCAAAATTCTGAAGTTTGCAGATGACACAACAGTCATTGGGCTCATTTGAAGCTGTGATGAGTCTGCATACAGATGGGAGGTTGAACAGCTGGTCCTGTGGTGCAGTCAAAACAACTTAGAGCTGAACATGCTCAAAACTGTGGAGATGACAGTGGATTTTAAGACGAGTCTTCCTATTTCACCCTATCTTACCATACTCAGCAACACGGTATCAGCAATACAGTCCTTTAAATTTCTGGGCTCTATAAATTTCCCAAAATGTGAAATGGATGACTATTATTAAGGCACATCGGAGGATGTACTTCTTTCATCAAATCAAGAAATTCAACCTACCTCAAGAGCTGCTGATACGCTTCTACAGAGGAATCACTGAGTCTGTCCTTTATATATCTATAATTGTCTGGTTCAGTGCAGCAACCATGCACAAACTCCAACAGTCAGGACTGCAGAAAGAATAATTGCAGCCAACTTGCCCTCCATGGAGGAGTTGTATATTGAGAGGGTCAAGAGAAGGGCAGAGAAGATATCTGCAGACCCCTCTCACCTTGGACATAATTTGTTCGAACCTCTTTCCTCCAGATGGTGCTATAGGGTATTCCACATCAAAACAACCAGACACAGGGACAGTTCCCTCCCATGCCATCATTCAGCTGAATACTTGACTATTGCTGTAGACAGGACACAAAGTACAAAGCATTCTAATTTAACCCAGAAATTCTGTCTAATATGTCTACGTACTTATAAATAGACTGTGGTTCTAATTCTATTCTTTATTATATACCTTTTTTACTGGCTGCATATTTTGGATGCATACTTTATGCTGAATACATAATTTTGTTTATTTATGTTACTATTTTATTTACTGTTGTCTTACACTGAGAGCTGCTGTACCAGAGTCAAATTGCTTACATGTCTAAACATGCTTGGCCAATAAAGTATCTGAATCCGTTCAATCTGTTGAATTTGGGTTAGGGTTAGGATCCTTTTTGTTTATGATCTGTCTCCAAGCCTTTCATCTTATTTCTACAGAAATTCTTCTTGCAGGTTAGAAGGTTCACAGGAAGCTTACAGATAATTAGTTATGAAAATCCTCTGGATGGGAATTCAATCCTAGAAGGAAAGTGTATAGGACTGCTTTCATTTTTAGCAGCTTTCACTGTTATTCAAAAGCCAGCAGCAATATTTTGTGTTCATATACGCACATGGCACTATCATGCTGTCGTATCATACAATTTGTTTTCAGTTCAGCCTTTCATAGTGATTTATAGGTGTGGGCCTGAAGGCTCCTATTATTGATTGTTTTGCTTTCCTGCAGAGGAAATGTACATTTTAATCCAATTTTCGGAGGTTAAGGAGAAAAGCAGCAGAAAGTCCAGATTTGTAAAGTGCTGATTACAAGGAGCAGCTGCCCCCTTTTTCCCTTCTTTAAGCCTGTTGTAATACCCAGAGAACTTGATCTTTGTGGGCATCAGCAAAAAACTGAACTCACATTAAGACAGATGAAGTGAGAGTTGCCACATTGCAATTTGTCCCTTCCAGCTTCAGCCTATCCTCCCTCCTACACAAAGACAAGCTAAGCTGTTCCCTACTTCTGACAGCTAGTGAGAAAATTGCTTCCTTAGAAGTCAAGGGATATGCTGATTTGTCCCTTTGCCCTGAATTTCTCAAACTTCCCTGCCTGACAGCAACTTTTCTTTCTCTTTGGCAATGCCCTGTAGGAATGTTAACATAATAGAACTTGACAGTTTGGAATTTTATTTATCGTCCTGCTGTGATGCCTTAAAATACCCTGAAGGGGCATGGTATTATTGACCAACATGCTGTAGATTTTTCAATTACCATAATGTTTAACTCTAATACAGTAGGAGAGGACAATATTATTTCAAACCATTCTGAAATGTAAGCTTTGCATTGGAACTATGGAAAACATTGTGAGACCCTCTAACTCTTGATATAAAAGGATCTTCTGTATCTACGTGCTCTGTGTTTAACCTGATCCTAAGCAAAGGGGATTCCAAGTATTCATCTGCACTTGACTTAGACCGGTCCAGTAATTTACAAGTATCCAAGATAACTACTAGGGCTTTGTTAAACTTTTAGAGGAACATATACAGCTAAAGCCATTGTTCAAAGAAAATCAACTGATGCTGAAGTATAAGAGAACAGTCTGGGGTAGTGGTTAAGGCATTGGACTAAATATTGAGATAGTGAGTTGTTGATTCTAGTATACTCTTAGGTACAAAACCATCTGAGTAATTTTGGGCTGGACATTCTCTTAGTGGGAGAATTCCTTATAGGACTGTTGTGAAGAAATGGGAAAAGAGGGAGCATTATACAATATATACCTCCTCAAGATGTACAAAATATAGCTGGGATATAAATATAATGAATAAGCAAGTGTTTTATTTGCATACACATACATGTTCAGATGCTATCAGGAGACCCTTAAAGCTTAGAATCTTGGAAACCTAAATTATTATGCAATACCTTGCTGTTCCAAACAGTAAATCAGGAGTTGGTCCCTCTATAAAATATTCCTCTAAATGACTTGTACAATTCTACATCATGACTCAAGTTGTGCCAAAGAGTGGACTGATGTCTTTTTCAACCTTTTTCATCCTCAGCTCTCCACCTTCCCCAGTCAGCATGGACATTGCTGAGAAGTATGGAAACTAACTGAATGAGAATGTTAGTTTCCAAATTTCTCAGCAATGCCCACGTTGACTAGGGAATGTGGAGAGCAGAGAATGCTCATATTTATGCAGTGAAAAATCCAGGCAATGGAAGGAAAAATAAAAATATATCCATTACTTATCAATTTTAAAACAGTCATAAGCAGATTGATTTTGGTGAGCTGGAGTTGAATCAGAAAACTGACAAGTCAAAAAACAATGGAATATGAGCACAACACACTAGCTAAGGAAGTGGGAAGAATGTAAGAACTAATTGTAAGGAGACTCCCCTCTTCTCCCCAGAAATTGATATGGAGCAAGTGTTGAGTGCTCTTCTTGTCTCTTACAAACTTTTAGCTCTGGAAACAGGGAGATAGATGACATGAAAAATCACAAATAGTAAGGAAACATCAAAATAAGATGATGAATGGGAAGGAAACTATCAGTTATCTCAAGTTTTCTAAATGTTATGGTTTCTATATTCCAAAATACCCAGTGCTTGAATCATAATACTTCCTACATTCCTGAAAACTATATGGTGGATGTTTTAGCTCATGTAGTGATTTTAATTATGAAAGTCTAAAAAATGCTCTATTAATTAATGCATTATTCTTATTTTATGGTTTCCCTTAAAGGTCTCTTTATATTCTATACACTCTTGGTGAAATCACTGGAATTATAGCCATCTTGACCCTCAAGATCTCTGCTATAATCCTAAAACAAAATATTCCAAAAATTTCCTGGAACTTATGAGGAAAGAAGTTAAAACAGTATGAAATAGCTATGTGAGCAGTATTTGAACTTGGCAGTGATTTCCATTTTATTTATGATCAGCAGGACATTTATTGCCTCTCTACATGAAATGTACAGTCATACTGAAACTTATTTTTTTTAAAAAAAAGAAGGCAATATCTTGCATGATCACCAGAAAGTTGAAGCTCATGGAAAGGCTAACATCTTATGGGATTCCATGAGATTCAAGATGCAATTGTTGAAATCTCACCAGATGGGTGATCTTGCAAAGACTGGGGAGATACAATCTCTGATTCTACAGCGATGGGAAGATGCTTAATCCCCATTTTATACAGATTCCTAAAAATGAAAGAAAAGGTAAATGTGCACACAGTGGTGGTCAACCTTGTTCTCTTCGTCTCACAGTTTATTATTAGCCATTTACAGAGAGTTGTACATAAGGTAAATGCACCTTATAAATCCAATGGGAGTTGCCCTGAAAATCCTAAGAGAAGGATGTTTAAAATAAATTTATGATTGACGGTACTTATGATTCCTGACGGAAGCAAGAACCCCCGTAAGCCCCTTCAGGGCAAGAACCTTCTGATGCGGCATGCTGAAATTCAGCTATGTAAAGCCACTGTGCTTGCAAGGCATTCCTCAGAGGCTTCGCTATGACAGCTCCTATTTGTCTTCCAGGTGTCATTTTTCAGACCTAGTAAGAAAATCTCCCAGCTTCTTTGCAAGAGCTAGTTCAGTCACTTGAAGCATGCTCAGCAAACAAGCTAGGGAATAGCCAGTAACAGCCTTTTTAAAAATTCATGTCTAAACATTACATGAGATCTGTCAAAACTTGAACTCATGAGTCCAAAAAGTATGAATGTTAATGGAAACTCAAGGCTTCAACAAGGCTTGTGTTCAACTCCTTTAGTGCACACAGCACTCCCATAAACATCAATAGACAATATTAAGGATATCTAGAGATCAGCTTGCACAAATTAGGAATGAGTGGGGCAACTGGAGGCCACAGCTCTGGATGGCAAGTTCTGCATTTATCTCCTTCACCACAAAATCCTGGAGAATTATCCCCTTAGAATTCTCAACAGAGAAATATGAGGAACTGTCAGACATGAGCAATGAGTTGGATATTCAAGCTCAATAGATCACAGTTGTGTAAACCAGCTATAGGGATTATCCAGTTTAATCACCCTTTCTTCCTGTTCCAATTGTATCTTTCATAGCAGACCTCATACAGAAGAGAGTACCTCAACAATTCTTCTACTTATTCTTTGTTCTTTTTCTCTATGAGAAATTATTATCTTGGAAAAAGCACTTTAATGCATTATCTTTTACACTAACAAACAAACAAAAATGCCAGTAAGTTTCTGCTGCTTACAAAGTCAAATGATGTCCTAGTTAACAAAATAATTTTTGATTGTTTGATGCTGGAACTATTGTAAAATGACAGATTCATTAAATATAGCAGCACAGCAGGGTTTTGGTAGTATATCCCATTCCATCTAGCAAACTAAACAATGTGAGCATTTCTATCACCCAGTGATACTATTGTTACCATCGTTGTTTTAAGATGACAAGGATGGGAGCCTTCATTCAGAGGCACTCAGCGAAAACTCATCAATGCAGATTCCACAGTGCATAAAAGGAAGAGGGCACAAGCAGGTTTCCTTTTATTTACAAGAAGCCTTTCGTAAAACTGCAGTAATGAAGTCACAGGTTACCTAATCCTATTTATGCCAAACTCCATGTTTTTCAGCAAGTCCTGCCAGTCTTCATAAAGATTTGTTTACAAGTAGAGAGAGTTCCACATTGACAGGTTTTGTTTTCCACACAAGGTGGCTGCTGATAATAACCACTCTAGGCAGTCCATGACCTACTTAAAGGACGGACTAGTGCTTCATTGTCCTCCTATCTTTCCCCCTCCACACAGCACATTGGACTGAGAATCCATGTGTATGAACTGCCCAGCTAGAGAGATACACACAATGCTTCACCTCCAATGTGGGCTTAAGAAACTTCGCTTCTGCTCTTTTCTACACAGGAAACAAGAGACTGCAGGACAACTATATAGTGGTTGGGTGGCCAGCTCTACAAAAAAATAAATAAATATAAATCAGGCCAGTTGTAATGGGAATTCAATTTATTTCCAAGTCAGAGTTATTCCATTAGGTTGTTATATCTGCCACAGGGGTGATATTTGCAGTTGAAATCAGTAACATCCGTTGTCTGGATGTCTCCCTCCTTCTTTTCTGCCTTGTTCAGATATTAACAGGACATAGCTCTGAGCAGCAATAGTGTAAAGTTAAGAAAAATCACATCCTCTAGGCCATAAAAATTAATTTTGTATGTCCTTCTCTCCTCTCCACTGTTATTTTCCATTGCCCAATCAATTTGAATCAGGATTGCCAGCTTGGCTCATAAACAGTGATTTCTTTCATAACTGAAGTGTTATAAAGTTAGATTTAACTACAAAACCCAGCTAAAGGCAATAATCCCAGCCTCATATCTGCATACAGCTGTTGCTTACAAATCATGTCTGTGTGTTTCATGGGTGCGTACACTGATGGCAGCAGAAAAAGCAGAGCATGTCACTGCTTGCAGTGTGGTGTTAACCTAACTCAAAACCAAGAAGCTGGGTTAGGAAATTAAATTGTAAGAAAAAAAAATCAAAGAATTGCTGAATTAAATGTATGCTATAATTGGAATGAGCCATACATGGAAACTGTGGACAGAAGTGTAAACAGAGGAGGCTAAGATTTCAAAATCAGAGAAGTTGTGACTATCAGGTTTGTCAATGTATGAACACAGAACCAATCATGGTTTTATTTCATGCACAACACAATCTAGGCTTAGTCTACTAGCCTTTTCAAATGCTGTTAATGAAAAGCTTTCTATCAAATCTCCCAATCCCCAGACAAAAAGATGCATAAAAACATAAAATTACCGCAATCATATCTAAGAATTACATTATGGACTCATTTACTGACACATTTATTGCTACTTCTCCACTGTTCAGTTCTCTGCACTTATAACCATCAACAGTAAACATACTATTTTAACCATGTAAGCATCAGTGCTATTCCTAACCACAAACATCCAATTGATTTAGCACTTCCACTGGTAGGCTAAATCTCAACAACTTCAAAGGTTCTCCTGAAGAGCCATGCCTACATGCTCATCCCAAAGCATCAAAGGGAAAAGGAAATTGAGATAATGTGGGATGGTGGTGGAGGGCATCCCTGAAAAAGCTCAACAAGGAGATCACTATAGATGGTATTCCCTTGGAGCCAGGACTTTCAACAACTCTTCTATCCCCAGATCTCTCTGGATAGACAGATTCAAGAGTGAGAAGACAACCAGACTTGAGCTTTGAAGGTGACAACCAGCATCTAAATTTGCAGCAGGTGAAGCTCCTATATTAATGATGTTACAAGGCTGTATCCAAAGCCACCTGTAGAAATCTAAGTGTTGATAAATTGATTTCTGAAATACCAGTTTTGCATTTTGCTTTGTTTATGAAACAAAAAAGAATTAATAGAGAATGCACAAAGTTCGAATAACCTTCAGCAGATTTAGGCCTCCTATATTTCTTGAGATACATGGGTAACCAGATGCTAGAATGAAATCACTCTCTGAATTCTAATGGATTCAAACTAGAAATTCTGAGATCAAGCTATTAAAGACAATTTTGGGTACTCACCACCAAGAACAAAATGCAGATTGCTAAGGGCAATCCATTGAGTAAGAATCACAAGAGAAAGAAATGAAAGCCACTTGATGGTTGAAGAATACCATCTAACTTTAGAATTTTCAGTTTCTTAGCTCAGGAACTCACCTCTTGATCATGTATTATAAGTGCCATGGTTATCTACTTTTCTCTCACTAATTCCACTTTTCAGACTATAAGATGTACATACAGTATTCTGCTTTGCAAAAAGACAATTTTCTAAATTCTACTATAATGGAAGGTTATCTTCTAAATAAATCTGGTTAAGACTATGAAGGCAGAAAGGGCAAAGGCATAGCTCAATAACTCTTGAGTTTATAGGGCTGAGATCATTATTTTTGACCTGAGCCATAAAGAAGACTCTAAATACTGTTCTGTCAATGTGGATAAGTAATACATTTTCATAGCAGTCAAACCTGTTATAATCATAGTATGTGCTATATATACACTGATTCCCTCTACTAGACTGTACTGCTTTTCACAGGAGTGCAAATGATCCATTTTTTTAAGAAACAGACATTCCTGCAGAAACAGGGGAGAACACAATCTCTGTTCAGTTCACTTTCTTGTATTTCTTAATGCCAAGAAAAATTACATAAAACACACACAGTAAAAATATACATATATAGTGTGTGTGTATATATATATGGCAAGTGAAAATATATATATGGCATGAAAGCTAGCTGGGTGACTCTGGGTCAATCACTAGGAGATGGCAAGTTCTAGACCCCCCTCAGGCATGAAAGCCAACTTGGTGACTTTGGGCCAGTTACTCTCTCTCAGCTCAACCCACTTCACAGAGTTGTTCTTGTAGGGAAACTAGGAGGATGGAGTATTATGTATGTTGGCCACCTTGATTTACTTATAAATGTAATAAAGGTCTCCTTGTTTCTAGCTGGTGCCTTAACCACTAGACCAAACTGGCTCTACACATACAGATACATACATAGAACAAATTTTCTTGCAATAATCTTTTGTGAATTTATAACTGTAATTTGGCAATGAATTGTGGTGTATGAACATCATACACACTCACATAATGAGCCCAAATCAATCCGCTGTAGGATGAAGGCATCTTCATTGAACATTATGGTCCATAATCTACCATGTTTGTCCAGTGTAGGTTGGTAGGTAGATGTTATTTTTAACTTCTCAGGCTAGAGATGAAAGTGAGTAAGTGGCCCTAAGTGACCCAAATGGCTTCCATGCTGAAGGGAATGAAGGCATAAATAAATACTCACATACAATACACACAATGGGAAAAATACATAAAATGGAGCTATAAATCTGAGGCATGGATCCTTCAAATTAAGAGAAAATGCTGTTATAATCATTCTGGGGAATTGATAGCACAGCATGACATGACCATTCATGAATATTTTGAATCTGCAACATATTCCTATGGGGAAATTACACTGCTGATTGAATTAAACTGCCACAACAGCAACACATTCTGTTGTACCCTCTGCCCTGAAATATTCCTATCCTTTATAAAAAGACATTGTTCTGAATAGGAGGATACAAATTGTTTTTCTGAGACAGATGGTCATTCTGCAGTTTTACCAATTAAATAAATAAAGTACATATATGAACACATTTAATGTGTTCTGAGGGAAGGGGGAAGTGAAGAAGTATGGGGTTTTCTGAATTGGCTTCATAGATTTCACAATGCCTTTCCAACCTACTTCATAAAGGATAGCAACTTGTTAACAATCAGTTAGTTTCCAGCACTTTTTCAATTAATGGTATGGAACTACTTCACCACAGAGCTTAATTAAAGCCCTAAAGACTGACTCATTCAATTCTGAATCATAACTAAAGAAGCTTACCACTTGAAGTGCTTTCAGAATAATGGAACACCTTGTAAGGCTTTATTAAAATGGTATACGCCAGATGTCATTGAACATGAAACTGTTGTAGCATCTAAAATTTATTTACCATAGTTAGAGACTGAATGAGAAGCACTCAGGCTAAATTACTTGTAACTAAGACCTATTGGATCACTAGATTTAAGTGGGTCATGATAATTTCATTGAAGTCAACGGTGCTTCTTATGAATATGCTGTTCTGTTTTTTTTCCCCAATTGATATTCAACGCAAAAAGCAGAGCTGAATGGCATGATATCACAAATAATTTATATGGATTCCAGGTTAAATTCAAGCTACAATTCAGTCTACCAAGGCCCAAGAATGGAGCAAACGATATTACTTATTAACGCTACCTTACATTTTATCTCAAGTAATGAACTGTCCCTTGAAAAACCCAATAGGTGGCAAGTCTATAGTTAATCTAAGATTCATGTTTTACTCGTATCATATCAGTGCAATACACATAAAAGGTCTTCCTCCTTTCCTTTCCTAAGGATCTTAGTCAATATTTGATGAATTAAGGGAGTGATATGATGGTATGAATCTTTGGAAGGAACAAGGGAACAAACATACGTATTAGGCAGAAATGTTTGTGTTAAGTAGAGTGTCTTCACTCATTTGGGACTGAGTTAGTTGAAAGACTCTTCACGAATCTGCTCACACCAAAAAGGTGAAATCTTTCCTCTTTCACCCTTCTTTTGGCATTCTTGTCCATTAATCCACAAAGAAAGGAGCCTTTTCTACAGTGACACCAGATTTTTGGGATAAGTCTTCTATCTGGGGTGTGTCAGTTCTGTGCTGCCCACTTTTAAGAAAGCCCTAAAGGATTATTTACTCAATTTATTTATTCAAAGGATCACCCTTTGAATGGATGTGAATGTTTCACTTTAAGTGTTAGCTATAACAGAACCAGATTTTAATACTGTGTGGTTAATATTTTTAACTCCAGCTCTTTTATTAATGTTTTATTAGATTTCTATTGTGTGCATAGTACTGTATTAATGTTTGATTATTAGCATTATATTTTGGTGAATAAGAGTTTGTTGCTGTAAGCTGCCTTGGGAAAACATTGTTTATAAATCTTTAAAATAAACTAATGAGCAGAAAAGGGAAAAGATTTAACAAAGAGAAAAAGAAAAGCAGCCTCAATTTGCCAAATCAAAATCCAAAATATTTAGGATTCATATCCCAACTCTTGTTGTAAATGCACAGTAACAGCATTATTCAACAACCAGTTGCAGGCTGGTTTTTGGGAGAAGGTGGCTCTTATCTATTGAACCCTAGCTTTTGGTATATTGCCATTATACAAAATAGTTACTTTTACCTATTACAAACATTTGTTGCTATCACAACCATTTAAACACATACAGATATATTTAAGCTAGTAGTCCATCACAGTATCATTAATTCCATGCATTTTAGTCATCCAAAAGAAAAGAAATATACTCATTCCTTACTTTTCTGAGTCAAATGTGCTTTTTTAGGAAAATGCTTCTTTTTCTAAAAGTGACTGTATTTTAACATTTATGTTGTGACATATGGACCGTTACTCTTGTTATGCAATTGTCATAAAACAAATATCATCTTAGTGGTTTCCCCTTATCCTTTACTAGCCAATCCCTACAACTCAGTTAAAAGTATTTAGAATCTGTCTCTGACTCAAGATATTCTAATTTTACGATGATATCTACTAAAAATAAGTTCACATGATAGTTACAAGCTGATCAATCAACTACATCAGTGTTTATGTGAAAATGGTCCAAGTGATGTCTGCAGTTTCTTGTTACATCAGGATTCACAGTTGTAGTAGTGTACCATCTCAACAACTTGGTCCAGAGCCATCAACAACAAATACCTTAAATTTAAGTAAAGGAGACCCTGCCAGTTGTGACTGACTCTAGGGTGCGGTGCTCATCCCCGTTTCCAAGCCAAAGAGCCAGTGTTCATCCTGGGATAGCTTCATGATCATGTGGCTGGCATGACTGGACGCCTAAGGTGCACGGACACTGTTACCTTCCCGCCAGAAGGAGCAGTACCCATCTACTCGCGCTCATGTGCTTTCGAACCGTTAGTTGGGCGGGAGCTGGGGCAGAACAGCAGGTGCTCACCCTACTGTGCAGCAATGCTGGGTCGCAATCCCGGGCCGCCGACCTTCCAGCCGTCCAGCCGAGCTCTTAACCACTTGTGCCACTGCGCCCCTATATTAAGTATATTAAAACCAAGCAAATAAAATCTTTCTGGAATGCTTCAAGAGGTCTTGGGATATTGCTGGCGGCAGTGGAATGCATTGATTATATTAGTAAGTTGAAAAGTTCACTGTTAAATCAAGTCTGATGCATCATGAATCTAACTGTGCTGGAAAGCTACAGTTTATAACAACCTCACTGGTGCAAGCAGTTGCACTAGAAAAGGACAGAAACACCAGAGGAGCCCAGAGGATCTTGGGCTACATTCTTAGTTTGGACATAAAGGGGCTTCTTTTTCTCCTTCTGTGATATTGTCCAAACTAACAAGTTCTCTTGTAAGAGAAAAATATCAGCAAAAAGAACTAATCAAATGGGAAAATATAATCCCTAAATGGAAGACCAGATGTCTCAGCAAAATAAATGCACTCGTAAGGATTGAATGGCTTCAAGTTGTATTTTGAGTTGCCTCAGTGTATTTTGGGAAATCTTTAAGTCCAGTGCAGCAAATAAGCAAACTACAGTATGTGAAATCCAGTCAATTCTGATAGCATTTTGCTTGTTCAAAGAGCACTGACAAAAAATTCTACATGATTGAGTTGAACCACCATTAAAACAACTTTTAAAGACTGATTGAAGAATTCTACATCATGAGATATATAACCTAATATTCATACCTATCAACTTCAAGAGAAGGTATTGACTGGAATGGCTGTTGAATCCAGTCTCTGTAGTAGATCCAGAACAATTATTTCTGCCGTATCCAACGAGAACAAGTTAATTTATAGTATGCATAGAATGCATAATAAATAGTATTCGTAACTTTTCTCCCAATACATTTGCTACTATTCTTCAAGAAATGCTGCCTGAAGCCACTCTTTCTTCTTTGCTAAATAGTGGAGCCAACCCTATAGAACTTTTAGCAGAACTGGTACTCTTGGCCAAAACAAATTTAATTGGCTTTTTTTAAAGGTTCTATTATCCCTCTATTTGCTGGAAATATTTCTTGGCAAAGCCATTTATTTACTTTGCCATTTTATTTTCTTCTGCTGGATAAAAGTCAGATTCTTTTTGCTTTTCCATTTACTTTTACTTTTCTTTTAAAAAGCTATCTAATAACTCAGCTATTTTAAAACCCTCATTAATATCTTCTCATTTATTAAATGGTTCCTCTTCCTCCCTGGAAGCATTTGCAACTGAGTTACAAAAATACTTTCTTCTTCCCTTCAAGCAAAAGGCAACTAAGTCTACTTTAAAAAAAAATCCTGCTGTTTTCATTTCCCATTCCATCTATTCAATTGAATTGAATTTTTAGTCTATGACGCATAAAAATGCATCATTCTAAATAATTTACAAAGACCCATTTTTGTAGATCTCCAAAACAAATGAATAAACACCATGCAATTTGCTCACAATTTTCATTAATCTTCCTTAATTTTGAACTGGCAGGAAACTAAAAAATGTTTGTCAACAGGCAAAGGTATGCTATTTTTGTTTGGTTATCATACACTCTGAAGCTAAGATATATCTAATCATTTGATTGAATTCCCATTTTTCACTAATGCCCAGCTAATTATTTAAGGAACCAAACTCTTCCTAAGAAATAAAATTGGGAAATTTAATCCTACAGTTTGCTTGTAGAAGGGAGTTTGAAGAACGGGAAAGCATGGGGAAAAATGTTCCAGTAATAAAAAAAAATCACTTGAAAGCAAAACTAAACAAGATTTTGCTCTGAGACAGTTCTACCAGTTCAGTTATTCCATAAAAAAAACCTACGTGCACGTGAGGACTAAAACTATTATCTTAATTGAAAATACTAACTTTATGCATGCATTTTAGTGTGTGGGCGTTTATCACAGCAGGATCAGAATGGAAGATAAAGAATCAGAACTATTTTCATTAAGATATTTCCAAAATGAGATCTCAATCAATTCCAAGGAAGGAAGCAGATAGATGCAAATAAGCTGAAGCTTTGTATTCAAGAGATTTAATTTTTTAGGAAGGGCATGAAAAAAATTGTCTGAAATTTCAACAGCAGCTGCCATCACTGTATAGGAAAGATAAGAATGAGCCAGATAGACCAATGATTAGATCTGTAAAAGAAGGTTCCCAATGACTAGTGAAACAGGGCCAATGAACATAAGAGGAACATGACATCAAGTTTGAGTCCAAAAGTTTTCATGTTGAGGATCAAGTAACAAGAAATAGAAATGCCTAGAACGTTGGAGAAAGAAAGTTGGTTAGAATGGATAGCACTGGGCTAACTGAATGAGTGTCATTCAGTTGAAATGCAGGGAGACTCAAAGAAGATAGGATACTGTCTGCTTCTGCTCTACCTAGATGTATAGGGCTGAAACATATCAGAGATACTTCAAAAAACAAAGAAAATTATTCCCCTTATTTCCCTCCTCTATTTTTGGAGCAAAAATAGCAGAAGTAATTGCCATCTCTTTTTTCAATAGCATTATTGTGAACAGCTTCTTCCCATATACCAATATGA
>JANHZU010004551.1:332741-346137 GCA_032468055.1 Acrochordus granulatus
GGAGACCCAACCCTAAGCACTGAAGATCCACAGATCTTCAGTTTGGAGTGACTTCTGGACTTCATCTACTTTTTTGTTTTCCAACTTGGATTGCTATAGAATTCTGGACAGTTCAAAACCTTGTATATTCATGTGTGCATCATGGTTATTCCTTCTAAAGTTGTTGTCCATCTTGGACTTTCTCATGGCAAAATTGGTCTTCTTCTCTTTCCATTCTTCAGATACTCATAGTTTTTTTCTTATAACAGTAGTAGAGGCAAAATGTATTATCTGAGATGCAAAAACAAGGGTAGGAAATTTAAGAACTCTATAAGAGTGAAAGTTTTATTCCCATTTTATGAATTCTTAGTTGAGCAATTGGGAGAAATACATAATTGGAAGAGCTGAAGTGAGCCTTTAAAATCATCATTTTGCAAAGCTTCTGTCATGCCCAAAGGTACCAAAGCTTGTTGAATTATATGGAAATCTTTACACAGAGATAGAATATTTGATATTCAATAATAAGAAACAAGTGAAAATCCTCTGACTTAATTTAGAGTTATTCCTTGACTTTACTTCTCTGATCCAGAGCTATAGAAGAGAGAGAGGGAAAAAGATGGCATATGCAGTCTTTAAAAATGGCTAGAATAACCACTATATATCTGTATATATAGGAATATATACAAGTTTTGCAATAGTTACAGATTTTCAAATCAAAATGCTTAAGAGGCATGTTTAAATTGAAATAGGATGCATGAATCAAGGTCACATTAAAGGCTTTTGTTCTTGTTGTCTCTAGTACTAGCTAAATTAGTTTTCTCTGGGCCTTTCATTAATTCTAATCAATTCAATTTTATTTACAGCCAAAAGGCTCAAAGCAAGTTACAAATATAATCTAAACTCGGCATTAAATTGTTTTTTTTTTTCTATTTGTATGGTAAATGCATAAAATGAATACTACATGTAGGCATAGATATTAAGAAATCTGGATGAAGGCTATTTTCAATTAAATGTTGTACACGGTGAATTCCATTTAGAGGCATGAACCTAAGTTAGAGACTCCAGTTAGAAGTTAAAACAATCTGGAGTTCTTAGAAAGTAGGCAGGATGTAAGAGATGCAGTTCTCAGCACATAAATTGGTAAGTTTCACTTAGTGATATTTGATATAGTATTAGAGGAAATTCCATCTTCTTCTTTGTTGTAGAAATACAAAATAATAGTGTCAAAGTAATTTTTGAAAAGACTTAACTGAAAAAGTTCTGAAGACTAGTTTAATTCGTGAAGTGCAAATTATTTCTCAAACATAACTTCCCCATGGTAATTCTCACACTTTAAATATTCCTAGATCCTACCACTGGGTCTAATGCTATCCTAATTTCATAGTAATAAATTAGATTTCTTGTCACTACTGATTATGATAATAAAATACAATTCCAGTGGTCCTTCCTGGATTCACAGCTACTTCTAGCTGGGCACCTGGAGGTTATGTTCAGGGGGGTTTGGACAGCTTTATCTGGTACACCAACATAGGTGTATATAGGAGGTTCTGTTTATGATGATTCATGTTTTGATCACCAAGGACTGAGATTACTGCACTGTGCTGTACATGCTTGGTCTTTGAAAACAACTGGAAATTATAGTTCCTAACGATGTAGATACCTGCTTGTTGGCTTTGAGAGCCACCACAGATACATAACACCTAACCAGAATTCTGCATTGCCTTCCATTATGTGGCTGCAATTCAATTAGCTGTTTTCCATTATGTGGCTGTTTTCCATTATGTGGCTGCAATTTCCATTATGTAGCTATTTTCCATTATGTGGCTGCAATTCAAATAGCTGTTTAAATACATGGCTTGGCTCCCAGAGGACAATGACATTCAAGATGGCTTCTATCAAGTAGAATCAAACCTTTCCATTTGCTCCTCACATTAAAAAAAGATCCCTGTTTTCAGGAGATAGGAGTGGGGGCCTGGAATCAGCATTTTCCAAAAGCCAAATTGGGGCAGACTATTCCAATATTGACCTATTCCAAAAGCTAGAGAAACTAATTTGAAGAATGAGGAAGTAGTAACTTTGATTTGGTTGATTAAGCAATTGTGGATGTGAATTATGAAAGTTATGGCATTTTGTTACAACACCAGAAGTGTATTATGTGATCATGATAGCATACAAACTTGATAAACAAATATTCTACATAACTAATTTGAATAGGGATGACAACTTGGAAGAGACTTTAGACCATAACGGCTGTGCTGGCTTACCACTGGCTATTAAAGTTAAATTCCAAAGCATTTAAAGGACAGATTGCTAGATCCTGTTTGTTTTCCTACTAAGCTATGTTTCCTCAGCCAAAATCTGTCACAGCCAACATTTCAGCAAATTGTGTGGCCAAAATCAAAGGTACATAGAATTACAGAGGCTATTCTTACTTGACATTTGCATCCAGATATTCTTTTTGCACAATACCTCTTCTACCAGTTTTGCAGCCTACAAGCACAGAGTGGTGCAGAATATATAAAACAAATAGCCAAGCACAAATCTAGTCCAAGGTCCTCTTTCTTAATCTGGGAATGGATAACTAGCATTAAAGTTACAAAAATATAAGTAGATTAGCATCAGCTTTTACAATTAAAAAAACCAGAAGCTTAAAATATTAATAATGTTTCTTATAAGCCTCACATCAGAAGGATCTCTGTGGATATGGGTCAGTTGTTCCATTAGAAGGCACCTACACCAAGAATGGACTTTCCCTCACTAAAATTTACATTGACTCCAGAGAACCAATATTTTGATTCCAGTACAGAAAATTGATAGATGATGGATGGATGGATGGATGGATGGATGGATGGATGGATGGATGGGTAGATAGATAGATAGATAGATAGATAGATAGATAGATAGATAGATAGATAGATAGATAGATAAAGACAGAATTTTTAAAGTGCTTTTTGGCATCTTATAAATATCTAAAATAATAGCTACATATACAAGAGAGCTTCTTTATCAGGCACAAAATCCATAGAATGATTTTTGGATTGGCCATATACCACTAAAAGAACTGCTTTATAAGAGTTGGCTGTAGCTCAGTCAGCCTTCACATTTAATTAATTCTGATACTAAGACTCTTCATCTCCCACAGGAGATTCAAGATTAGGCACACAGTTGTTATCACCTCCAGTAAATCAAGGTTTGCTCACATGTCACAACAAACTCTGGACCTGTTATATGCCAGAAAAGGTGTAGAAAAAGAAACCCCAAAGCTAATATTACCAGCATGGTGGCTGATCCTGAGTGCGATTATTAATTATTCTGGGACAGAGAAAGTTGAAAGTTTTCTTTCCATTCATAATCATAATTCTGATGATGGTAATTTTTTTGAGTGCCAGGGTTTTTCAGAGGAATACATCCAGATCTGAACAATCCCATTCAGTTTGCAATTTCCTGCCTTTTCAAAGGCAAGAATGCAATAACATGAATTGTGTAATCTAGTTCTGGCCTTTTTATTGTAGCTTCACCAGAGGTCAAGATGTGGACCACGACTGGACTGCAATAGCTGTATAAGCCTTAAAGCTTATCTGCTCCTCTAGAAACTATATGCAGTTGTAGAAAATATATCTTGGTATTCTACAGTGTTTTCTTTCCTTTGAAAGTATGGCATATGAATTCATAGCAGGGGAATAAAGCATTAAGCAGACAAAAAGCACACAAAACCAATCCTTGGCAATTTTAGCTGACATATTAGCTAAATCGTAGCTCACTGTGCTGTCTAAAAATCAAAATGATGTTCCAGTTGAATCAGATTGATTGAAGGTGAGTTGCAGCTATACAAAAACATATGAATACTCTAGAGAGAATAATAATAAAAAAAGTAAAAAGGTAAGGGTTTCCCCTGCCAATTGTGGCTGAATCAAGGGGGTGTTGCTCATCTCCATTTCCTAGCCAAAGAGCCAGCATTGTCCAAAGGAGCTTCCTTGGTAATGTGGCTGGTATGACTATATGCTGAGGAGCACAGAACACTGTTACCATCCCACTGAAAGTGGTACCTATCTATCTACTTGCACTCTGGATGTTTTCAAACTGCTAGGTTGGCAGGAGCTTACCCTATTATGTGATGCCTGGGTCTTGAACTCAGGTGTTGGAATGAAAGGAACTAAGAGAAACAAAAGTAATTCTAATGATATTATGTGATTATAAGAATTTCTCCTTCTGGGTGCAAAAGCCCCTGACCTTGGATTATATCTAACAATCCTCCGGAGGGATTCCCTTCCTTTGCTTGATCTTGCACAATGACTCAAGACTGATCCCTCTCTTCACACATGGTTCAGTCCTTGTTTCTCCCACATCAGGCTGCTGACCTTCTGGCCAACATGCTCAGTGTCTTAATATATCAAATCCTAAATTAAATGCTGTTGTTTGCTGGTAGATAAGGAACTCAGTACCAGGTAACCTTCAGTTCAAGCAGTGGCTCTTTTAAGTATTTGGATGTGCCATTATTACATATTGAAGCATTTATCTGTTATATAGGTAGTTGTTGACTTACAACCACAATTGTTACTGAAACATTCATAATTAAGCAGTGTGGTTGTTAAGTGCTGCACCCCATTTTACAACCTTTTTTGCTGTGATCATAAAGCGAAGCACCATAATCATTAAGCACGACATCACATGACTGACTTGCTACCTTCCTTGCCACTTCCCCATTGACTTTGCTTGTCAGAAGCTGGATGAGAAGGTTGCAAATGGTAATCATGTGACCTTGGGATACCACAACTGTTTTAAATGTGTTGCCAAATGTCCAAATCACAATCATGTGACTGAGGGGACCTTCAATGGTTGTAAGTGCGAGTACGTCACTTTTTTCAGCGCCATTGTAGTAAGTTGCTAAATGAATGATTGTAAGTCGAGGACCATCTGTAATGGACCACTTCCTTTACAAGTGCTGTGCCTGAGGAGTAAATGTTGAATTACCAAACACCCAATAAGCACTCCATCTATGTTAGCATTCAGATGATCTGGAGAGGTATTGGAAATGCTGACTTTGTCCTTCAAAAACTTCTTTTTCATTCTTTCAAGCAACTTACTTTGGACCTCCTACGAAAGATAATGGCACACTTATTTAAAGTATCCTCCTATCTGTCTGACTTAAAAGATCCAGAAACATTTAAATAGCAGCTCATAATATGGGAAATTACTGATAATAAGACATCTTGCTATAAAAACACATTGTCAAATCTCTGCAGATTGGAACATGGAGTTGGCTTGTAGAATCCCAACCTGCTACCACCAATCCTTCAGTTGCTCCAGTGCAATATAAAAAAGCACAATGTATTAAAAGAAAAAAAGGCAGAGTTTTATCCATAGCAGCATCAAAGTACAGCTCTTTGTTTTAGCAGAGGGTTAAATTTCACCCATTTACTAACACCGAGCATCAAAAGCTATCCCAACTTAATGCCCCGAGGTAGCCAGATTTCAGCTCCTACAAAGTATGTAAAGGAGACAAACAATAAAGTGATGGATCATCAGGGGAACTTAATGAAATTTGAGAAGAAATCAGAAGTAATTTATCAGAGAGCTATTCACTGTAGAAAAACAAGCTGGCATGAGGGATTTTGAGAAATAAAGAGAAATAAGCTCTTTGTATAGTTGAGAAATAAGTCAAATAATGGGGAATTCAGAGTGTTGAAATAAAAGGATTACTCTCATCTGAGTCTCATGGTATCCACATTTTCCTGTGTCAAAAAAAGATTTGTAGAGACACTCAGGGCAAACCTCAAGAGAGGAAAAATTTAAGCATTCTTGTCTTGTCCATATGTTGTCACTGCATCTATACAATAATTACTTAATCCCCTGAAGCACAGACCAGCTATAAATCATACAACAGACCACATCCCAAATCCTGGTGCTAACAATGTAATGAGACATATCCCAAATGTGTTATTTCAGCAATTCGTTTTATTAATAATACTCTGTTAGCAAATCTTTGTAATAAGGCAGCAAATGTTTTATGTAATAAGGAAAACTTCGTATAGCAATGGCAACCTTAGAAACAAGTTTTCGGAACTAAAACAGGATAGCTCTTGGATGTTGTTTTATAGTTTCCACCAGACAAGACTGAATTCATGAAAGAAGCACGCTGATTTATAGAATTCTAATCATCATTATCTTCTTCATCATCAATGTCAGGCTCCAAAACCAAGAAAGATACGCAGAGTTACTTCTAAGCATTTATCGCTTAGAATTTATCGCAACAAAAGTTTAAAAAACAGGCATCTGGATTGGATCTTTTAAGTAGAAGACGTTTCACCTTTAATCCAAAAGGCTTTTAAACTTTTGTTGCGATGCAATTACCCTGGATGAATGAGAGTCTTCACAGACATGTAACTCTATTTAGACATTGCAAGAGTATGTATGAGTAAGGTGTTAGAAGTTATGGGGATTGTTGAGTCATTTTTCTACGCAGCCACTTGTTTCCAATGAGAGTCTCTGGATTTCGGCAGCAGAGAAATAAAATAAATAAATAAGTACTGATATCCTATTTTAGTACTTATTTCTTTGCACAATGAAATTTAGCTGTTAAGCTCGAAGCAGGCTCAGACAATTCATTTCTGATCTAAAGGTTTATTGAAGCTACAAGATCACAAGAATTTCTCCAACTACCAACCCAACACCTGGAATTCCCAGATTAGGTTAACTGTCTTTACAAAGGCTTAGACCTTTGGCGTTTGTGCATGTGCAGAGACTCCAGATTGATTCCCCTCTTCACTCCTCGCTCAGCCCTTCCTTCTCCCACATTAGCTGAGCAGTTGCTTATAAAGAATCTAGAATTAATATTATTTTATGCTAGGCATAAAATATGATTTTGTTATTTTCTTAATAGGATATGAGCTGTCACCAACTGCAGCTGCCAACTTCACACGTCGAAATTTGGCTGATTACTTGCGGAGCAGGGTAAGTCAGTCAGCTTTTATTGGCTGTTTATTTCTGAATATATCATGTTTTTTCCCCAAATCTTATAAGAGAATGTAATGGAATATCACTTGCATCACTTCCTGATACTTAAAAATCCTTGCTGTTTGTTCTTGAAGATAAAGAGTTATTCTGAAAATGATTTAAGATTAGGAAGTGATATGGGAGCATGGTGGGTAAGAAGTGAGCTGCCCAAGCTACTTAGAGATTCACTTTAATTGGAGGATTCGTCCCTTTTTTTACTCCTGCTGTGCCCAGTCCTTCCCTGTTGGGGAACTGCTGATCCTCTGATGAGGCTTTTTGGGAATACAGATGGCTGCAAAGCAAGGAAGGTTTCTTATGTAACATTCTTACCCAGTAATTCTGTCATTGCTTGAAGGAAACTGTTTACAGCCTGGTACCTCCCAGATGCACTGTATTTCACCTTCCGTAATCCAGCAATCTGGGCACTTAAAACTGGCTTTAGTCTTTGAATATTCTGTGATTCTTCATAATGGCTGGCTGATTTTCTGGACCCATTTTATTTGGGTTTTCAGCTGGGATATGGTTTTACCTTGAAAGTTTTAGTCAATGATCTTTTCTAGAAATTATATATTCCAGAAATTATGGATGGACTGCCTCCTGCCTGGGGAGCTGCGGTGCTATTGCTGACATTCTCCCTACTCCCTGTAGCTGCAAATTCCATCACCTTTACATTGGGATATGCCCAAAAGGTGGTGTTGGGGGGACTACTGTTGGATGCCTTCTCATTGGCTCATGATGTTCCTCAGAGGTGTAGCACGAGACACTGAGGGAGGTTAATTCAGAACTTTCGAGTGGGATACTGTCACAACGCTGATGATAGCCAATTTTATTTTTGTGAAGTTTGTTCATCTTAGATTTACAGTCTGGGAGTGCTTCCTGACCTCCACTTGTTACAGGATTAGCGAGGTCATAGTTGTGGGGAGGAGGACATTTGCACAATTACAGCTAGCATACTGGCTGTGACCTTCCTTGGGATGGTCAGACCTAACAACAGTTATCTACACCTTGGCTACAATCTCTCTCAACTCTTGTAATTACGTTTATGATGGGGCAACCCTTGGGAAAAAAAGTCCAGAACTTGAAATTGGTGCAAAATGGGGTGACCAAGCTGCTGTCTGGTACAAGTCATAGGGATCACTTAGTACCTGTATTGAAAGAAACACACAGGGTAACTGTTAACTATACCCACCACTTTCTGACGTGGTGGTGTTGACTTTAAATGGCACAAGGCTCAATTGTGTGAGATGCTATATCTTCCATTGGGAATCTGACCAGGGCAGCCCCTCTGGGAAGAACAAATATTTTTTCAAGCTTTTAACTGCTAATTAGTTCAATAACTGCTTTTAATTTTGATTTTAATTGTACAAGTAGTCCTTGACTTAACAACTATTTGTTTAGTGACCATTTAAAGTTATGAATGCTTGGAAAAAAGTGACTTACAACCAGTCCTTGCACTTACTGTCACACTTGACTGTCACAGCATCTCCATGGTCACATGATCAAAGTTTCGGCACTTGGCAACTAGCATATATTTACGAGAGTTGCATTGTCCCATGGTCATATGTTCACCATTTGCAACCTTTCCAGATGGCTTCTGGCAAGCAAAGTCAATTGGATTTGCTTAACAACCATATGATTCACTTACGATGATGAGACCATGGCAAAAAAGTTCATAAAACTCAGCGCAACTCATTTAAGGATTCCTTTGCTTAGCGATGGAAGTTCCAGTCCCAATTGTGGTCATAAGTCAAGGACTACCTCTGATAATTTTATTTTGCTTAATACCCGGTAAGCTTCCTTGAGTGCTAGAATAACCAGAAAAGCATATATGACTTTTGTACTAAAAGTAGGTGTCACATATGGTATGTGAGATCCTGAACTGCTGCTGCCAGTCAGTATTGCTCACCCAGACCAATGATCTGGAGTACAATTCTCATAATCCTTGAAGGCTGAGCATTCTGCCTGGATAAAATATCAGCCTAAAAGTTAGAGAGGCTCATGTATACAGATTGAGATAATGAACTGATGGCCTGTTTTCAAATCAGATTGTTTTTTTTTGTGATTCAGTGTATCATTAATAGCCTCCTGCCTGAGATCTGAGGGATCTCTATCCTTGTAGCCTTCTGGAGGGCTGTGAAAACCTGGCTTTTCCCTTGAGCAATGGGCTAGAAGGGGGGTTAAGCAGGGAGGCTGTTTGGTCCTGCACTTGGAGAGAAGGATACTTTGGTTTTTATCTTTGTCAGATTGCTGTGAACTACCTAGAATCATTATAAGAGAGAGACAGCTATATAAGTCAGGTAAATAAATAGTTTTTAGTGATTTGTAAGAAAAAGTAAAGGCCATGGCTTCTGTATACTTAATGAAACTGTACAAATGTATATAATTCTGGAATTTGATTTTTGCCTCTTTGATTCTGCTACACTAATTGTCGGGATGTTAAGGAAATCAGGTTCTGGCCCAAGGACTTTGAACCATTTGTTTGCAGCCTGGAAAGCAAATGAGGTCGAAGAGGGTGGACCCTGTGATTAGCATGGGGCTAAACCACCATCACTGTAATATTGGAAGGTCCCAAGGCATAATTGTCACTGATGAGCACAGTTGCATAAAATATGCTCTGAATAATAGAAACTGTGGATTGTTCTAAATCAGTGTTTCTCAAACTTGGCAACTTTAAGACGTGAGGACTTCAACTCCCAGAATTCCCAGGATATGAGAATTCTGGGAGTTGATGTTCACACATCTTAAATTTGCCCAGTTTGAGAAACACTGGTCTAAAGTATGAAGTAAGTACTGATTTTTGCTCTCATTTAAGGAAGGGGATGAAAGATCTTCAGCTCAAACTCAGTTTGTTTGCTGTGACATTTGAAAGGTGCTCTTATCTTGCAAGGTTAATAAACCTTTAAAGTAGACGAGAACAATCCTGGCATAGCAGATAAAGACTCAGAAAGTGGCTTTCTAAAACCTCCTGAACAGCATATGGTAGGGACGTGATTCAAACCATCATGAGCTTACAGCAACTACAAAACACTATTTTGAACTAGGTCTGCGGAAAGACAAAGAAAGCATTTGTCTGCTTTCCTCCTCGAGTTCCTTGATCCAGCATTCTTTTTCCAGCTGCTTCTGATATGGTTGGTGTCCTATCCTCTCTTTTCAGAAAAATAAATGCAAGCATGTGCCTACTCATGACTAAATGCTGCAGGGCAGAAAAAGCCAAGTAAAAAAGGGAAATTGCCTGGATCGGCCAAGTTTGCTTCATGTCTAGAAATGGTTGTTTTTACAGATGGGAGGGGCTGTGGATTGGTGGAAGAGGATGCTGCTACGGCAGGCCCCAGGTTAAACTTTTGACATCTACAGGTGAAATCTCTGACTCAGTAAGGGTAAAGCAGTCTGGTATAGTAGATCTATTGAGTTTCAGGCATTTGTGAGGACAGAAATTATCTAGATCAGTAGTCTCAATTCAGAAGTGTCCAGTCTTTCTGCTCTTGTTCAGGTGTATTAATTTTTTAATTTTGGGTGAATTGCAAAATCTACCTGGCCATCACTTAGTTGCAGATCAGGTTCCTATATATCTATAAGCAACCAGCATATTCAAACAATGGCTGTTGTGAAATGAACATGAAACAGATTCTGCATTTCAAAAACATATTTTTTCTGTTAATTCTGCCTGTTGTGCTGTTAATATAACACTGCTGTTTTGTAAAGCTGCATTGGCTACCAGTCTGCATCTGGGTGCAGTTCTAGATGTTGATAATTATCTTTGAGGCAGAGTTATTACAGAACTGTCTCTTCCTGGTTGTTTCTACTCTTCTTTCTGATCTACCAGAAGGGGCATTCTACAGGTATCATCGACTAGTGTCAGCTGATGGGGCACAGAAGGAAACCTTTTCTGCTGTTGCACCTGCCCTCTGAAACATCGTCCCTCCTGAAGGCTGGCCCTTGCTGGCCTTCCATAGGGCCTTGAAAATGTGGTTCTGGCTAGAGCCTGGGGTCCTCCATGTTATGGAGCCTATCTCTTAGTTGTGTTGATGGTTCTTTTTATGACTTTTCTGACTGCTAGGTGTTTTATTTTGTGTGTGTGTATTTTAATGCTATTTTAGTCAATGTAGCGTTCCAGTGTGCCAAAATGTACATCCTTGCATGCAGTTCCATTCTCAGTTTGAAATAATCCACCCTTTAAAATAGTTGATCATTTTGAGAGGATAAAAAGCTTCAGGGATGGAAAACATTGAAATGTTTCATAACCAGAACGGGGCAGTTTTCTTCTAGAATTTGAAGATGGAAATATAGCAATAAAGATAAATGCATGTAAATGGTGCTATGATTTTTCCTTAGTATAGAATTATGTTCTTTGCATTGAAACATGTCACATCTTTAGGATGGAATTCATACATGGAATTCATATACAGACCATCATTGTTTCAGGGAGCCCAGCTGTGCAGGGATCAGGCTAGAACTGAGCCATTGTCTTGCCCTCTGCAACCTTGCCTTCACAAGAAACCAAAGTATGGCATCTAGCTATTAAAATGTTGTCTATTCCTGCAAAATCAGCACATTATGAGATTCTTTTTCTTTTTTTCGCATTCTTAATGCCATCCATTTCTTTTCTCACACCTGTCCTAACATCTGCCTTTTTCATCTGTGCATTTTACTGTTGTTTCATTGATATTTACGTTCCTAGCCTCCTCCCTGCCCAAACTAGCCTGACATACTGATTGATTGATTTAACTTACTGTATTTTTATCTCCCAGTTTATCTTTGAGTATGTTGTCTCTCTTAATTTTTATCTGTGTGGAATTGAAGAAGTCAATCAAGCTGCAATAAAACATGAGACAATTGGGGTGGCAAACGTCAAACACTATTTTATTGCTTAGTTTATTGTTTTAATGGGTCATGTTATTCTGTATTAATAATTTATGGTTTATTGGTTTTTGTACACCTCCCAGAGTCACATAGTTTGAGCGTGCATCGATATTTACTTATTTTTATTTATTTCTTACATTTTCTGAACTGCCATTTCCCTCAGAGAGAGATATATCAGAAATATATATATCGACAAATATTTTTGTCAATTGCTTCATTACAACATTCTGTTTTTGCTGTTACAGGACTTCTTTGCAAGTCTAGCAGTTTCAAAGCAAAAAAAAAAAATCCCCATCCCACAAATACACACTATAACTTCAAACAGCAGAAAGAAATTAAAAATAAGATGAAATAAAGCTTCAGTTCTCAGGCAAAATAGCAGATTCTGTTAATTTCTCTCCAAAGACAAGTTAATACAATCAAATAAAACAATGTTCTATGGTAAAACTGAACATGAAGCTAAAAATAAATATAGAAAGATTATCTTTGTGTGTATATACACAAGCTGGGTATATCATAATACAGTAGTTAAATTTTCTTAGCCTTTTTGCAAGAAATTGCCTCTTTCGCAATTTATTGAAATAATTGTCTATTTTTTTAATCTATTAACTTTCTCGTGTATTTCATGACCCTTAATTAGGTTACTTATCCCTTTCATTCTGTTAAATAGGGTTAGGTTGAGATACTTTGTTATTTGATCACCAGTTATGTCATGTTCTTTAATTGTAATCAGCTTTTACATAAAACTCAGAGGCAGAGAAAAGAAAGGGTTTGCAGTTGGATTGGCATGACAAGCCGGCCAGTCTTTATTCCTGATCAAGGACTAGTTGCTGTCCAGCCTTGTAGAAGTCAGGTTCATAAAATCATAGATTCCGAAGGGCAAAATTAAAGCATCTAAGGCAGGCAACTGTCTAGCATCTCCTTGAACATAGCCTTTGTTTTCAAACCCAAAAATGCCCAGTTTCCTATGGTGTGGACTCATTGGTTTGGATTAACAATGATTTGCACCCTCATATAAGGATTAGAAACTTTTATTTGACCTGGACTGTGGTTTGCATAACACACAGAGAGAACTGGAGCATGTGAGTGAAGGAGGCAGAAACATGGAAGTGTGAAGGTCATTTGCAGCTGAATTGATCTGGACTGTGTATAGTATTGTAATATAGGCATCAGCCAGCTTATACTGACTCCTGCCTTTAACCTTTAAAGATAAAGGTATATAAAGCTTTAAAGATAAATTTCTCTTTCTTAAAATCTAATCTGCAAATGGGATTTTAGCAATCCATATCTTTAGGGTGCTTAATGCCAAAAACTATTTTGATTTCTACTTACAATGATTAGATACCATTTATATTAAGTTTAAATTTTCATATAGTTTTTTTGTTTCTGTTTTTGCTATACATTTTTCTACAAAACTAATAATTCCATTTTGGATGGATTTGACTAAGTCTCTTGATTTTTCACACAAATACCAACCTGGCCATTTATCCTTCTATAGTATATTCTGCAATTTTTTTTCTCTCTGTGTCATCCATCAGCCACATGGTTTTAGAAGACATATTTA
>JANHZU010004551.1:346237-361549 GCA_032468055.1 Acrochordus granulatus
ATAAAAAACTGGTTGGATTCATATAACATGTTAAGTGGTACCATCTACAATGGCTGTATTACAAGTTAAGCCCAAATTAAGCCAGCTATAGTAGTGTTCAGTGTATGAACCAATCTGTATTCATTTAATTTAGCTTACATTCAAGAGTTGAAAGTTAAAATGTGAGAGAATGATGGGCCCAAAATCACTGACTGAGCTTTCATGATACCACTATCCATTGAAAAGTTACACTGACATTTGCTGTTAATAAGAATAAACCCACATGAGCCAAGTCAATGATGGCTCTCCTGATGTATGGCAAACATCTTTTGAAACTAAGAAAAGTTGTATGGAATCAACAGACTACCATGCAAACAAACAAAAACAAGAGTTCTGACTGCTTATTTCATCTAGCTCCTAAAGAAAAGCCAGTATTTTCTAGACTTACTTGATCCTCTCTCATCATTAACTGCTATTTCATACCAATACTCCTAACACAGAAACCTCTACAAAACACTCTTTCTCTGGCACACTCTCACGCTGTTCAGTTAATCTCAGACAATCAATATCTTATAGTAGTTTCGCCGCCATCATCATTAACAGTCTAGCATGC
This sequence comes from Acrochordus granulatus, assembly GCA_032468055.1. NCBI lineage: Eukaryota > Metazoa > Chordata > Lepidosauria > Squamata > Acrochordidae > Acrochordus > Acrochordus granulatus. The sequence goes on from JANHZU010004551.1 coordinate 346,830, forward strand.
TGACTTATAAGCAGTTAAAACCATGAGTATCTGTGTGCTTGTCTCTCTCTGTGTCTCAAGTGTGTCTCTGTGTGTATGGAACATAAACACACCACTTTCTAAAGCAAAGGAACATATCTTTTGCTTTCTACACTTTAAAACTCTTTAGTTTATTTGGGCATCTGTTTATATTGAGGATGAGGAAGTGGAATTAAAGTAAAATTAGACATCCAGTTGATCAACATGCCTTTTGTGGGTTTATTCTTATTAGAAGCAAATGTCTGTGTAACTTTTCAATGGATAGTACTATTGAGCTGTGGTTGATTATCCAGGAACTGGAAAGTATATATGGGGATCCCCACCATGAACCCCAAATAATACCTTCATCATAGTTAGGAAAATGTAATCCCAACCAAGACCTCCTTGTATCATCAGGTTAGTTGAAAAAAGAGGGGAAATGCAAATTTATTAAGGCAAAATAGAAATTCCGCAATGAGGATCTTTCCAGTTCTGGAAGCTTCTTTCTTCTGCTATGCTAATCATGGATTGTTGCTCTTTTGCATCTTTTAGAAACAAGAAACATCTTGTTCACGTCCTTCCAAAGATGGACACTGACATCATTGCCCCTTTGGAGTTCAAAAGCCGTCCTAACGCACCTGTTCTAGTTTCTACCCCTGCAATCTCATGACTGAAATCTAATTAGGAAATGCGCCATGTTGAGATTGATGAAAATAATTCTCTTAAAACAGGCATTGGATCTACTTTTATTTCTTTGGCTGTTAGAGAATGGCATCCAATACTTTATGCATGGCATTATTTCTGCATCACCATATCCTCAAACAGAAGCACTGGAGGGGTGGTTGTTCAACACCTCAAGCATTCAAACTGCCTCAGGGGCTACAGAAGGAATTGGAAAAGGAGTCTACTCAATAAAGACGACCCAACTAGAATTATGATTTAGATTTAAAGAACCCAAAACAATGTTCTGTTGTTGTAGTCGTTGCTTTCCTTTAGAGAACGAGGGAAAACAATGACAGCAACAGCATACATATGGACATTTAAAGCTTTCTCTTTTGTCCCCAGAAGAGAAAAGCTTTAGCGTAGCAGTCTCCAAACTGGAACATAACAAGAGGGAAAAACCTTCTGCAACTCTTCTACAAAGATGTGAAAATGCCACAAAGAAAAAAAGTTTTTTATCTGTGACAGATATGCCTATTAAACCAGATGCAGCTAGATGGATGGATATGCCTATCAAAGCATAAAAAAGGAAGACACATTTTATTAGCAAAAAAATCCAACATGCTGCTCTAACAGGTTACTATGGTTACTGTTTAACAAATCCAACCCTCCACAGTCAAGTCAATTGTATTCCATAAACAGGACTAGAAATGAACATTTGATACATCTAAGTGCCACTCTTGCAAGGCCAGAATTGTTCTCCCTCCTTTATGAATGTGGAATCCTGTCAAAAGGATCAGCAGATAATCTTTAGGCACAGTTTTCTGAAATTGTTAACTGGAGACACTATTTCACCCTGCAGCAGACAGCATTAAAATTACAGCTGGGCTCAGTTGGCATTCTGAAATTTGCAACTGGTGGACAAAAACATTAAGGAGCCTATTTTTCTTAATTGCTCAAGGGGAAGAAAAACAAAATCTTGGATAATTTCTCAAAGGCAGTGTCTCCTCAGAGATGACATGGAACTATTGCCTCCACCCCTATTCCCCCTCAAAAAACCAAACCAATGGAAAGAAATTCCAGAATTAGAAAAATAGGAATGGGGAGGTTATTGTAGATTCATTTAGATGCTGTGAAACTACAGCTCCCAACATCCTCACCAGGAGAAGCAGGATGGCATGGGTTTATTTAAAATATCCCCACATTTAGCTACTATTACATGTCTGAATTCCTTGCGATGACTTTTGCCAACCACCATTCAATATTGAGCATATACTTTTCGTAAATTGACACTTTTGTTCTTCCAGGTAAGTTGCTTTAACATCTATTTTGTTCAGAAAAGACAACAAGACACAAAGGGGGCTAGAAATGGACCAATTAGATCTTCTGTACAACATTAAACAAGCAGTATGTGTCTTTGATTTACATATGCATCATACATCTTAGAAGACTTTGGTGCTTTGGAGACTACAACAGAGGCAGGAAACAAATTTGAAAAGTAGAAAAATGAATTCAGGGATGTCCAAGTAACTCTGTAGCAAGTGATGTCAATGTAGTGTTCAAACTTAGTTTGGGAAAGACAAGTTTACTCGAGCATATACATTCTTACCAAATATGATTGTTTCCAGGCAGAATCCCTCTAAGACCTTCCCCATTTTGCTGTAGGCCAATGGCTGAAAAAATGTTATTCTCCCATGAAGTCCAAATTCACAACCATCTGTAATTTTACTTTCCTAATACTGCTTTTATAAAAGTCTTTACACTCAGTCCCTTTGTTAGCACTGCAACAACTGCAACTGGGCTCCGCAGCTTATTGATGATTGAATAGGCCCCATTAATTAAGTGCTAACTTTTAGTCACTCATAGATCATCATTCTCCAGGATGATGTGACCCCATCCTTCAAGTCTTCCAACCACAAACTGCTGAGGGACTTCACCATTTTCAACTGAAATGCTTGCTAATTATTTCAACGTTTAGGAACTTATAAGGGAATCATAAAGTTGGAAGGAGCTCAGTGCAGAAGTTCAGAGCAAGACAGCCCTGACAGATGGTTGCCCAGCTTCTACTTGAACACATCCAGTAAAATGTAATTAGTTCCACTATCAGCAGTTGAATCAGCAGGCAAAATACAACTGCAATATCCCAGAGGAAATGCATACAAGCTACCTTCAGAGACCATGCTAAGCCACTGCTTGCTGAACCATGCTTGTTAATCAAGCCCTAATTGACTGGATTTACACAACACACTAAGCCAAACCCAAACAAAACTGCACTGCAGCTTAGGCTGATACATAAATCCAAATAACAAAGACACTGAACCATTTCAACTGTGTAATAATTATCATTTTAAAATCTATATGTGATTGCAAGAGACAATAACATCCCTGTAACATCCAAAAATAAAAGTCCACTTGCCTTTTTAAGCAAGTTTGCAATTTTTTTCCCTTTTTTTCAATTTTGCTGCAAGACAGTGAGTTTGTAAAGGTCTCTCCAGCCTTTGTCTTCCATTCATAACATTTCCATATGTATGAAAAATCAGAGCCTGGATTGGCTAAGCATATAGGGTTAGCCCCATAAGGAAACAAATCATGGCTCAGCCAAATATGATTAGCAGTATTCATCCAACCACTATAAATGTACACAGTGAGGTCTGAGTGAAGTTGAATGAAAATCTCCTTGTGATTACATAAATTACAAATGGAAGTGGAATATGGATTTCCAACAATCCTCCATGGGTTCTTCTCTTTTCTTCTCTCTGTTTGGAAAATGGCTACATGTACTCTTATTTCCTATAGAAGAAAATCAACAATCTTGTTTGAACATTGGCTGGCCCTGAATTCATGTACATACAAAGATAAATCGCAGCTTTAGAGAAACCGCTTGACTTTTTTGCTCCATCTACAGGGCATGTGAAAACTGAAGTCAAGATCTTTATTTGGTTGCAATGACATAGCCCAGATTCATTAACTCTCCATATTTCAAGGGATAACAAACATGCAACTGAAGGAATTTCTGAACAAATTTATACCAGCCAAGGATAAAGTCTCAAGATCTGTCAGATGTATCAGAGAAAAAAAAATAAAACAGACTCATTGTCCGCCTCTTCTTTTAGGGGGAATATAAAATGGACACTTTTGTTCCCAGTGGCTGAAACAAGTTCTGCAATGCCAGGAGGGTTTCTAGGTTTTTTATCTTCAGATTTGGATGAAAGGAAATAGAATTTTCTTCATATGTAGACCTTTAACATTCAGGCTAAGCAGTTGAAGTGCTGGTTAGAAACTCAATGCTCGTCTTCATGCTAGCCTCATGCTTGGACCGTTCTGATGTTGTTTGGGAAGAGTGACTGTATATTTTCCTTTTGAATAAAATATTAGTGGATTTAACAGCTCCAACGAGGCCAGAAACAGGCTTGGGTTTGCTGAGATACTTAAGCTGCATAATTTGAGACTTTTTATGCATCAACAACACAACCGGGAGCTCCAAATTCAGATTGATTATCGTGGGGTTGAAAACAAACAGAACTCCATTGAAATTTCCTGCTGTCTTGGTCCTCCTCCAAATTAGCTAGTGGCACTTTCCTCATCCAAGAAGTTGCCTTAAGAGACTTCCCTTCATCTTTCAGCCAAAGCATGGCCGTTTTAAAAAAAATCTATCTTAAAGTGCCTCCCTTGCTCAAGGCTAAAAGGACACCAATGTTCACTTCAATTTGTGCATTCTTTCAGCATCCAGATAGGAAGATTCATTGCACCTTCCCCTTTTCAAGCACAGAAACATCGTAAATAATCTGACTGGTTTTCATATAATAGTAAGCCTCTTTTGAGCCATGGTCTGTTCAGTTAAAATGGTGTGATTAGCTAAGTAGGTAGCTACAAATAAGCTAGACCAAACCCCCCACAGTGTTATATCTGAACACTGACATCTAATTGCTAATAGATTCCTCCACTGTAACTGAATTTGAGAACATAGAAACTACCAGAGACTGAGCCCAAACACAGCTTCTGTGATTAGGGGTTTCAGGCTCCCAACCTCTTAAGTGGGGAACAAAAGGGCCTCTGATATTTGCCTATTTCTCTGAAAGATTTGGTGAGATTCCTACTGATTTCACAAAGAGTAGATAAATCAGATAAATACAATGGATATCCTGAGTGGGTGACACAGTTCATCTCACTGACTGAGTTTATTGATTGTTATTGGGGATCATCATTGGAGTGACTGGGAACCTCATTCAATATTTTGGGGAATTCAAGGGCCACAATACATTTGACAACATAGGTAAGCATGATATTTTCCCCCCTCTTGAGGTCTGTTTCGATATTTTGTTTTGTTTCTAATGTTGAGTCTATTAAGAACTTAAGCTGCAGTTTTCGTTCTGTTTCAAAAAGAAGCAACAAGAGGAAACATCAAACATTCCCTTTTCCCTTATTTCACTAAGAAAGAGGCACGGAAAAGGGGTTTTGGGCCACAGATTCTCAATTTTAAGCTAAGCCATCATGTTTTGTTGGCAAATCCCATTACTTATGATTTATTCAGTAAAACAGTGTAAGTCCAGCACAGCTCAGCATGACGTGCATATGAAATCTCAGCCATTCCATCTCTGAATGATCAAAGTAATTTAACAAAATTAACAAGAGAGGGAATACGCTTATCCCACTAATGTTTTTTCTGCAGCTTCCTCAAGGTACAGTTAGATTCCTACAGTAATTAAAATAAGCCATAATGTTGTTTGTTGGTTTTGGTTTATCATGATAGGCGCTCTAAGCTTGTTTGGTTTGTAAACTATGGCTTGTTGTCGGAACCTGGCAGATTGGATATAGGCACAGAAACAAAACATGGCTTACTGTGCTGTATAAATAACTCAAGTTACAGATTTCCCACAGGGCCAAAGCAAAGAAGATACAGTACTGTTAATTATTATGTGATGGGAGACTCTGCCTTAGTAACGCTTGGCCAGCTTCCCTTGGGGAAATCCCTCCAGTTTTCACCCAACATTCCTTAACAGATTTTTGCTTACATCATGGATTCCCCTTTCTTCTCCTTCTCTGAAATCCTACGTACGAATCACAAAACTGCTCAAGAAGATCCTCAAAGCCATGAAGCAGATCTGAGGTTTCCAAGGGGGAAAAAAATCCTGTGCAAACAGGATTGTCTCTGATCCGGCCAGGCCAAAACGAAGATGGATATGTTGAACGTTTTCATTGTCTTACATGCAAGGAGAAAACAATCTGCCTTTGGATTCACGTTAAATAATGCGGCAGTAACACAGCTAGCTCAAAATCATTTTGCATAACCGTTCTGGAGAACGCAGGTCATTAACAGAGTAACTGTGGATTATGTTCTCTGCAGTTATATTTCTTAGAGTAGACTTGTTTCAGAGTGTGTGGAAGCCAAGTAATTTTTTTCCCCAGGCAAACTAAATACAGACGCAGAATCCATTAATAGTTCTGACTGACTCTGGAAGAGTTGTCCATCTTTTAAATCTTGGTGTTCAGGTTAAGTGTCACTGTGGAGCTGGCAAAGATTTTTTTTCTTCAGATGAATAAAAGGAAGAGAAAAGAAGATGCAGCTATCTTATTAGGGCCATCATTTTCACCAAACAGCAGGGTTTTTAGATAATGGCAACATGCAGCTACTTGCAAGCTGTTAACCTTAACACTTGGCTATAGCTGCCAAAATCTCAGCATAGTTTCTGGCTTTCTTCCTAAAATCTTGAAAGCTCCTGTGACAGGAGGGATGACGAGTCAACATTCCAGAGTGCTTTGCATGCATATAAAATAATTAAGCTTCTGAAGGATGACCTGACCCAGTTGTACAAGTCCAATAGACAGATTCGAAGTACGATATCCACAAATCAACTGACTCAGAAATCAGATGGAATTCTTGGAAGGCATATTTAATTAGGCATTATGTATAGGCTTTCAAATTCTCGCAAGCTCAATGGACAACATTCCAGAGAAGAAACCAGAGCTGGTAAAACTTCAAACGACAAAGAAAACCAGCAGGAAAAAAAACTTTCACAATTGATTGTTGCATTGCTTGTGTTGAAATTGGACACTTGCTTTGGGGAGGATCCTGCATACTAGAATGCTCAAGGTCACCCTGATCCAGATATCTGAAAACTTTCAACTAAAAGTAGAACTTTTTTTTTCAAAGGGGGAGGAAATTCGCCTTGCATGAAACGAGGGGATAAAATAGAGCCCAAAATTGGAAGAGAAACCCTCTGCCGTTTAACTGGTCCTGAAATCTCATCTCTGAAACCATAATATTACAGCATTTTGGAAATGTCTTCATAACATGGCATACATTAAGGCAACATAGAGTTATTTTAAGACAATGTTTATGAAGAATACTCCCCCACTCATAGATGTGAGTTTCTGCTCAGGTTTAATGCCAATGTTTCCCATAAGAATAAACTTCCAGGATGCAAAGTGGAGCAAACTCACAGAAATCTATTTGAAAAACTGAAATTGACTGGATTATATATCTTGTCAGAACTGATAACCTTGAGTACAAAAGGCAAAATATTAAAGGCAATATTAAGTCAATCATTTTTCTGCATTTTTTTTAAAAAAAAACTAATTTTCTCCAAAAAAGTCACTCAAGGGGAAAAATCACTGCTGAAGTCACTCAAGGGGAAGCTGCAGCTTCTGGATGGCTAGCTCTCGGTCCTCTTTCTTTACAAATAAAAATCTTTGAACCATCTGGGGTCAGATCTCCTTAACAGACTTGAGCCAAGTCAGCTTCACCATGAAACTGACAATGGCCTACTAAAATCTTATACTGAGGACCCTCAGCTACAGCCCAAGAAGCCTTATTAGTCTTTCAGGAATAATTGATGTACCTCCTTTAGTACACCAGTTCCTTAAATTTGAGAAACACAGTCTTCTTAGATCCCAGGAAAAAAACCCTGTTGAGTGTATTCATCAGCATAGAAAAGCCTCCCAGATTGATTTGATTAACTGGGTCCAGATCAGACAACAAAGGAGAATACCAATGCACTCTCTCCAAATGAGCTAAATCCTCAGTGCCTGGAGAGCCATGTAAATCTGACCCTACGAAGAAGTACATTTCTTCTTCTATGAACTGTTGGGGCTCTGTTACCCTCTGTCCTCAAGAATCAGGATGCATAGTTCTTAAATATCTGCTTTCCTATCAGTCCTTGTTGGACAAACCCTGCATGGCAGAACAGGGTAAAAACTAACTGTGAAAGGTTGACAAGGATGATGGAAAGTTATTTCTTTTTCTCGATTTCTGATAAGCCACCATTATTTTCCTTTCTTCAAATTCCTTTCTGGGAAAAGCTTCCAAAGTTATGTATTTTTCAGCAGTCCCAGAGAACACCTTGCAAACATGTTACTTCTGTTCTAGTTAAACCAACTGCTCTGTCACTCTATGACATTTGATTCATGCAGATTATCCCCCCTTCAACACACAAACACATTAAAGCAGTTGTATGGGGAAAAACTCTTTGAAAACCCCACAGAGAAGAAACCATGATAATATAACCAAGCCTGGGTGTCACGAAACAAGTATCACTTTTTTTTGTTATCAAAGCTTACTGCATGCTTGTAAGTGCCATTAAACAGCAACGCCAAGTCAAAAAACCAACAACAACAACAATAAAAAAACTATCATTCACATGAATGAGACTTTTTTCAAGGTTCCATAAAGACGATGATAATGGTGGTGGTGGTGGTGATTAAAATCAGAAATTCAAAAATTAGAAGAGACAGGAAGAAAAGTTAGCTTAAAGGAATAGGTTTGTTGATTACATTTCAGTAGAATATGATCACCTTTGTGTGATCATAAATTGACAACTAAATCACTAAATCACTAAATTGTGTGTGTCACACTAAAAGTGTGATCACTAAATTGACAATTTGTTGTCACTTTTCATCTCATATGATCAGAGAGCAGTGCCATGAATGTGCTTTCCCTCCAATTTTTTGGATGATGCTGCCTTTTCAGCAAATTATAGAAGGCATCCTATTCATCAGTCCCATGTCCAGCCACTGAGATGTCTGCAAGTAAAACTCCAAAAGTTGCTTGATGTTTCATTTTCATAAAGGTATGTCTCTGCCAGCAGTAGCCCTTGATTAACTACTAAACAAAAATAAGCATATGCTTAGATCACCAAGGAAAAGAGGCACCACAGGCATTTTCCACAACTATCATCCTCTGAAATTTAACTGCTACACTCAACTTTAGTTGAACTTTTTGTAATTATCCTTATATTTTGCATTCGATTTTGATCTGCATTGCTAAAATATGTTTTATTTGGCATGGTGACTGACTGAAGTTTCAAAGCTTAGTTTGAAAGTGTCATCAGATATCACATTTATTTGCAACTCATGGCATAAGGATTTTGCTTCCATCAAGGAGTACCATTGTTGGTAGGTGCTTAATCCAGCCTTGGCCAATGAAGATGTCAAACTGGACAGCTGAATCTAAATCCAGGTCTCTACTTTAGATGATCCAAATGACCATCAAGAAACTGACCTCTTAAATAAAACTCTACCAATACTTTTCTTAATGAAGGTGCTCAAGGAAGACTAAGACTGTTCCTTGTAAGGCTTCCAGAATACAATTTCAAAAATGAAATATTTTATAAATTGTGTGTACATTTTTTTTTTCATTTCTAAGAACCTGTGCTTTTGTCCTCTTCCTCTTCCCCCTCCCTCCCCTGGTGTATTTGCAATATTTTCCATCCATAAGTCGGCCGTGTCTCTCAAGAGATTAATTAAAAATCTAAACTGGGATTGCTTTTCTTGACAATAAACGATATTCTGATAATGCTTTCTAATAATGAAGTTGTTTCAAGGGAAATCAGAGTTCATATTTTCCCTATGTGTCTGACAATTCAAACCAAGGTAGTATTGCATGATTGAACTTCAGCACTCTAAGCTGAAAGGCAGTGAAGACAGAAGACCAGAAAACATAAAAATAGAGCAGTGAACAAGAAAGCATTATCTATAGAAAATGGCCATTCCAAAACAATACAAGAGGAGGTATCATTTAATCATCCCCAAACCCAAGTTCCCCAAAAGGAAAAATAACAATATAGCTGTGCCATTCCTAAAGCAGAGTTGTTGAGACTTTTTAAAAAGGAATTATTTGCCAGTAGTTTTGTATATCCTTCATTACAGGAGAGTTGGGTTAACATAGTTTGCTTATGAAAATGAACATGATGGTGCCTTCTCCAAATCAGACAGGTGGTTGAATCTTGCAAATTTATTGATGGGATGGAGTTCATCATTATATCTGGGTGCAGCAGGCTTGCTTAGGAACTGTAGAGCAAGCAATATGGCACAACACATTTCTTCCAACATCCAGCATTTCTTCGCCATTTCTTATGCCACCTCACTAACAATAGGGCTATCTTTTGTCAAGTCTTCATTGTGTTTTTTGGCCAAGCAGTCTGAATATTTGGCATCCATGGGTTCCGCCAACATGCTACTGATACTTTTAGCTAAGAAGCAACCTGTAACCTACAAACAAGAAATGCAACCCTCTCCAAGAGGCTGCTCAGTCATTGTAGGTAATGATACAAGATTAGAGATGCCTCCAGTCTCACCCAATGGAGTTCATCTCAATCTCCTTTAATTTCATGATTTAACTACTTTTTAAAAAATCTATCATAGATATATAAGCATATTTCTGTTGTGCATTTCAAAGACTTAAAAAATGTTTTGCAGACATTGTGTACATAAACCCATAATGTCTAGGCTCTTAAAGTTGAATACATTTATTTTAAAGGATTTTTGTAACAGATGAAATATCCATAATATATAAACCAGTTTGTGACAATATGGATATTGTACAAGTAAGTGTTCCTTTGCCACCTCTTCCTTCTTAGAACTTGCAAAGCTTGGAGTAAGAAAGCATCAATATTCTTCTCACTAACTCTTGCAAGTACTCAGTAAGCCTTGCAAATATTATCTACGCTGCAATACAGAAGCAAGGCAAGGACCAACAGAATAGAGATTTCATGCTACCAAGCGAGTTTGAAGTTGACATAACTTCTGATCCAACTTTACCCAAAGATTAAATTGCTGCAGAAGCTTTGGAAGTTGCCATCTGTAAATACAGAAAGAATGTGCGAGAACTGCAAACTTACTAAAATGTCTCATTTCAACTTCCCACAAAATAAAGGAGAGGAATATGGTGTGACTCTTGGAATGCATTTCCAAAGGCAGATCTAACTAGTTTTTCTTACAAATGAGTTTCAGAGAATGAGCATCATCATTATAAATCCTGCTTCTAATACTAAGGAGGAACATTTTTCAATTCCATGCAGCACATCATTTTCCACATTACATTTGAAGATGTAAAGTATACCCTTACTATCTTGCCAATATTTCATAGAAATGCCGTGTCAAACACCTTGCAAAAATCCAGAAACAAATTATTTCTTCCCTTTTCTATAACACACTCGTCAATCAGCAGCCAGGCACCTGTATAATAAACAGTAATAAAGAGCCTTCAATGTGGCACCACCGCAAAGATTGTGAAATAGTAGCACCTCAAACTACAACCCACTCATCTGTAAGACCACATCTTTGTGAAAGGGGTGAAAATGGGAGAACTCTTGCAGAAACTGGTGACTGAAAACCAAAAAAATACATACCAACCCATGTAAGAGAGGCTCTTCTTGACGCACAGTGCAGGAATGTGTCAGTGAGAGATTTGACCCCATCTTTAATTGCACCAGATTTAATTAAGCCAGCTGTTAAATTTGCACACAAGGCAATTTGCACATACAATTAACACATTCTACATAGGTTGGACCCAGGAGTACATCATTACACCATTTGCCACATGCAGCTTCTAGAAATGTTTGCATTTAAACAAAACTAAACAAAAGACCGTTAAGTTGGGCAGTTAATCACGGAACCTTTCATCTCAGTTATGTCACTTAAATTAATGATCACAGTTCTGCTGCTATCTCTTTGGAGAAACTTGATATGAATTTGCTGTCTATGATGCACAACTAATAATAAATTTGCAAGAACAAACCCAGAGGGAATACTTATGCACTCTCTCGGCCTGTTGCCGAGAACCAGCCTTAAACTGATTTTCCACAATCCTTCTCTCAGCTAATAATAGAGCCACTCTCGCCAATCTGGAGACTGAAGTCTAACAGCTAGAGAGTACTAGGTTGAGGAGAACTCAGGAATCACTTAGTCACTGACAGAGGGATGCACGCAGTATGAACTAGGAAGGGAGGAAGAGTGCGCCTTCAACAGTTGAAAACAACTGGGTCCCCTGACATAATAGTTTCAGCAACTTCCCCCTTCAAGGCAGAGACAGTTTATTTTCTTTTGTCAGTCTGCCTAGAAGCAACATGCTCAATGATTCAATTTCTTTCCTCTATTTATATTTAGAACCCGGACCATCTCTCTGTAGTCCCCACACGGAAGCCGAAGTATCGCTACCGTTACATCCACAGCACAGCCACACCGCCGAGAAGATGCCGCTCAATGGCTCACGTCCACCCACACACACACTCAAAATTGCTGCAACAGAAACCAGGAAGCTGGCTTGCGTGAGAGCACTCTGCTCAATCCACCTCGAAACACCTTCCGCCGCACACTGTCAGCACAAGAGCTCCCGAGGAACCTAAGATGTATATTTTAGGAGTTCGAACCCCTCTAAAATTCTCCTTCATCGGATCCCAATGTGCTCTGTCTTATTCTTCCGGTGTGCCTATGTGTGCATTTTCTTTTTCTTGTTCTCTCTTACAAACCAAAATATTATCGAGCATTCACCGAATGCGAGGACAAAAGCAGAAAGCCACAGAAGACTACTTCTTCTTCTTCCAGCCAAAATTCTGTTTTTCCTCTTAAATAGCTTAAGATTCCAAAGCCTATCAAGTCTGCTCGGCTGCTTCTGTTGGACACTGCCGTCCACTAATGCCTACCACAATTTGTTCAGCAAAAGGCAGCAACTTTTCGCTTGACAATGACTCAGTCACGACAGAGATCCAGCACGCTGAAATGACAGCGTTTTCAGAACTTGGTTAATCCTCCAAGAGTCATAAGGCACCACCTGCCAGCTTGTTCTCAAAATCACTGACTCTAAAACCCTTTTTCAATTATTTCTTTCAAAAAGTTTGCAATACAATAAATTGTGGAAGCGGCGGACATTCCAAGAAGAATTACGCACAGGAGGTGAAACTAAGGGCATTTCCAAACAGGAGTTTCTGGCAAATGGATCTTTTAATGCTAAACTGTAATTGAAAGGATAAAGGGGGGAAAATATGCCCCCAAGGATTATGCAAACATACTGTCTGTTCCAGCATCTGATCTCCCGGAGGAGAACATGATTTCAATTCCTGTTCATTTATTGTCACCACGTATCAACTAGCAATATATTGAGCATTAACTTTTATTTCAATTCCGGTTGTCATTTGAAAAACATCAAGCATTCAGTTGTAGCCAAAGATGAAGTGGCACTGCCCAAAGAAAGTAAGGGCAGCCAACATTGTTCAGGCTTCCTTATGCTTGTAGGAGTGTTTTTGCGTGACTCTTCGGAATTAAATCAACAGGATCAACAGGGTCAAGTCGCAGCAGGTAGCAACCTTAATATTATCTGTACCAGACAAAGCACAAGGGTTTCTACACTGCTGAAAAGTTTAAAAATTTGGTAGAAATATTTTTTTTAAAAGGGGGGGCAGTTCTAAAGAGGATCAGAAACACACTTCAGAACTCTAGGAAAAGTTAACCGTGAACCTATTTTTAATTAAATCCATGTACAATGCTCAACACAATACAAGACACTCAAGGTTTTACACACACCAAACATTCATCTTAAACCACTTTGGCTGTTGGATTTGCACATTTTAAGAACCCTTGACGGTGTCTGCATATTGGCTTGTAAGAATCAAGCAAATTACGGTTTATTTAATACTTTTGCAAACCATACACAGAATTCAATTTTCTTTAATTTATTGGCACTGAAAGTGGGTGGCCAGTTCTGGTGATGATGCACTTAAGTGTGCATATTTCTATCCCCCTTCAAAGTTGCAGTTTTTGGAAAATCTGAGAACTAAGACACATTTCAGTGCTCTTCATTTATGCTTGGGGACCTGATTCTGTTCCAGATGCATGGATCCATACATTATTTATCCAATGTGATTCAATTGAGCTCAGCTGAAGTGTTTTGCATAGTCAGATCAAGTTGTTATAACTGGTATGTGTGTAAGTATACAAAGAATATGTTCTGTTGATGGAAGAATTATACTTGCTACCTATGCTGGCCTTTGCTGATGTCATTTCAGTGCCAACCCCCCTCCCTACCTCTTTAAATCTTTTCAGAGTTGAGTGTAAATGGACTGCCAAAATCCCTTTTGCAATCCAACTCACAAGTGATACATTTGCAAGTGGTAAACCTGCAAATGGTGAGACAAACATATTTTCCAGATATTCTGCTAGGAAGGACAGGTTGTCCAATCTTTGTGAGGACCAGCCTTTATGGAATAAGTCCTCAAAAAACTTAAATCAAAAGTTTTCCCTAAGTAGGCTTGGCTTAGCTCCATTTTTGCTGATTTTAGAAGTTGTCTGCTTTTAAATTGTGGTATGATCAAAATTATTATCAGTAACCAATGAAAAGCTTGGCATACACATCAAGCTAAGGAATGCATGTGGATCTCATTTTCTGTGATGTGTATGAGAGTTTAAATATCTACACTAAATATATAAGCTAAAGAGTGAGAGATCTTTTTATTTGCAGTTTATTTGCAGCGCTGTATCATGTTCACTTGTTGCTTCAACCTATTTCATCCCATTTTCTCAGGAATTTGTTTTTTCTTTATTTTTTTAATTTGTTTTATTTGACAAACATTCACAATACCTTCTGACTGCATTTAAAAATTCATTTCCTTAAATACCTTTTTTGCTTAGATAGAAGTAGTGTGGTCACCTGATTCATTGGATTGGATGACCTCAAGATCACTGGATCCACCACTTCTTTCTTCCTCTTTCTTTCTCAATGTCTTATTCATCTGGTCCCTTATATGTTCAAAAGTCTCTTCACCTTTGAATTTTTCAAATTACTCAGTGCTTAT
>JANHZU010004551.1:361649-374964 GCA_032468055.1 Acrochordus granulatus
CTTTACAACAGCTATTTCATGTAAGAAAATCCCAAATGCCTGAGCCAAGAGTTACACTGCAAAATTTGGAGAAGCATGAAATCCAAAGGGCAACTGCATGCTGAGCTGCACATTAATCAGAGAGAGGGGGATCAGATTAGTTTGTGTCACAAGCCACAATGGTCTAATTCCTCAAGCATTCTGATTCATGGTTCTTTCTACAATGCCATGCCTTGGGAGCATTTGTCACACAAGTGGTGGAATAGAAGTCTAACACATATACATTGGATCTCATGGCAGCCTAGGCTTTATAACAATGCCCAGCAATGCCAAGTGACTGCAACATTTTTGTGCATGCAAACAATGAACACTGACGTACTACTGATGTACATGCAATATTTGACTTGCAAAGCCATAATGCAAGATGAGCTTGTAGCTTTAGAGCACATCACCATGCTTTTATATGAACAGGTTTACAAAGCTATGAGATGAGGATATTCAAATCATACAAATGCTAGTGTTTCACCAATAGAGAACATTTGTAGCTCAGGATTGAATTGTGCTGTCCTAGGTGCTCTCTGAGCTTGTTTTCTGCAAACATTTCATTACAAACTGGTAACATCATCAGTGTTTCAGTCTAGGAACTCTGAGAATTTGTATCAGACAAGAAGAATGTGGCAAAATCAGCAAAATTCCTGCAGATGCTGGTACACCTCCAGGCATTCTCATGGTTAAACTGGCAAGATCTATCATCATCCTGAGGAATCTTGGATGAATCTTGCAAAATTTCAGCTTTGAAATACAAGCCTGTGCATTTTGAAGACTATAATCTATGGGGAAATTGCTCAAACACTCATCATTATGAGCCTAATTATTTAAGGCTTTAAGATCTGCTTTTCACACAAATCCACCATCAAACTAAAGTGGAGTTATACTAAAGCCAGTATGCAACCCTCCTTCTAAGAAACTCATGTTAGTTGGAAACTCCAGTTCTGTATCTGAGAAATGACTAGCCCAATTTAAAGACAATTTCAGCAAACAAGAAATCCATCCAGCCAGAGAAATTAAAAAGAAAAAAAATCAAGGGAGGGTGGGGGGAACACAGAGAGAGAGAGAGAAAGCATATTAAAGTTGAAGGTTTTTTTTTAGCTCATTGGAAGCACAAATTAGATACTTGCACAGATGGGAAAAAGTTCACAGGTTACTGTGTTTATTTTGATGTTTCCTTGCCTTAATTCAAAAGCTGGAGGTGAACATCAACAGTTGTGTATGAGCCAGCCACCTGCAGCCAAAAGATTTAGCAAATTGTGATGTTAATGGGGAGGGATAAAATACATTAACTCAAAATAAAATTCTATTTTCCCATCACCGTGTTAGGTTTTTCATTATTGCTTTGGCTCTCACATCCCTGCCATTAAAAGCACACAGATTTTTTTGTAACATTAAGAATGACATGTACCAGGCTCTACATTTGACCAGAATAGCACTGGATCATCAGTTACAGATTCCTATTAACATCTTCCTATATACTAGGATTCTCTTCAGAATTAGATCTCTTGAATTTGAGTAAGGGAGGAAAGATAGATCTGGTAGCTATGAGGATTTCCACACTAACGATTTATAGCATCACCCAGTCATCGCTGTGGTGATATATCATTAGTTAGACAGGCTTTATGTCAGCACAGTGATGGCTGGGTGATGCTATAAATCAGTAGTATGGAAGGCTACCATGTCTTAAATAAGGTTTAATTTCACCTTGGTTCTGGTTCATCCCAGCGGCAGCTTTAAACATCTACCGTAATCCCACATGCACATGAACACGCTTATTTGAGTAAACAATATACCATCTTTATTTTTACTTTTCTTTTTTTTTTTGCATTCTCGAGTAACCTTCACAGATTTTTAAAAATATTAACAAAACAAGGAGGTACATAACAGGCCATGTTCTAAATACACTACAGCTGTTAGATACCAATAATAGGTTAAAGGAATTGGGTGAGAGCCAAGAACCCTAAGAAGCTAGCACAGGTACTTTGTTCTCAGAAGAGACAAGACTACATTTACCAGCTCTCTTTATCTTTATTTTCTGATTGGATGTTGCCACAGCTCTGCAAAACAAGTAAAATAAAACTCAACTTGAGATTCTAGGGTCTTGGGCTACTTGAAAGGAAGGAGTTATTTGAGAAAAAAAGTGTTGCTAAGTAATAGCAGGAAGCAGTGTCTGTACAACCTTGGCTGATCTGTCTCTCTCTTACACACACACACTCACATACAAGCTATGGAGGTTTATACCTGGATCGTACTTAGATGGGAAGCCATCGAGGTTGGAGCTGGGTAGGGAAGATTAGAAAGCATATCAGAAAAAGACCATCTTGACAAAAGAACTTCACAGATGTAGCCCTGTGGTCCCTAGAAGACCAATTTCATATGCAGGAGTCTTCATCTTTAATATTGATCAGAGGACTGGTTCATACAAGGAGCATGAAGACATGATTCCCTTGGAGAGATCAGCAGGAATGCAATTACACATGCGACTTTATGAGGGCCGCATGAAATTACTTATTTCTTTATTAAATTCATTTGCTGCCCCTCTCACTACAAGCAACTCTGGGCAGCTTATAATAAAAATATTAAAATATATACATCATACCCAATACCTGTGATACATTCATGATATAATGTGACTTATTAATTATTCATAATTAATGTGAAGTATTAATTAAAATAATTCACAAATATGTTTTGTGAATTGGTGCCTTTGTGTGAATTATACAATTCCAACCATACTGGTGCTTCTGCTGGTAGCTGCTCTTTACCCCCATAGTGAAGCACAAAGCTAAGACTACAGCAGACTTGCTTCTCTCTAAAATTTAAACTTGCACTATTTCAAGATTCACACTTTTGAATTTACGCCCTCTGACAGCAAGAGACAGATTAGAGACTTCCAGTAAAAATTCAGTAGCCTCCTGGTTTATGGAGAGGTTTAGCAAATGTGTGGATGCCAAAACTAAAGAAATTTCCACAAAGATCAGTAATACGAATGAACATATGATAGTGCCTTGTGACCAGTTGAATACTTAAGAAGTGCTGTCTTAATTGCTCTCCAGAGAGTTCGGTAAACAGTTCCTCTGCCTCCAGAAATTCTTAATCAAACAGTCCTCTAACTACAGATGCCCTGGTATGACCCTAAAATCCGTACAAAAAAATGAATATCACATTTATTTTTCTATGATATGTGATCCAGACCAGAACCAAAAAAGTTGTTTTGTTTTAGCATCCCCACAGAGGTTAGGATAAGCCCAACTTTGTTAGTCTTTCATTGAAAACCTGTTTCTCCCCTCCCCCCAGGCATTTGAGTCTAGGTAGAGATAAGGTCTGTTACTATTGATGATGAAAGGGGTCAACAGTTTATCCTTGGGCATTGGGGGGTTATATTTGTTTTATCTTTTTTAGTCTTGTAAATCACTCAGCATCACTTGTATGGGACTGGCAACTATATCAATGCAGGAGAAAAGATGGCAGAGCCAGGGGGAGGAGTGAAAAGAGGAATTAGTCTTGAATCATTACATAGCTGCAAACGCCCAAGGTTCAACCCTCCCTGATTGTTGTTGAATCTTATCTAACACCCATAGTGCTGCACTGTTAAGTAGAATCTTGTATACAGGCTTAAGCAATAAATCAGCTAATTTCAACCTGGACTTGTGGATCTGGTCTTTTGAACCTGACGTTCAATCATCTAAATTAACTAATTTAAACAAAATACCATACGTGAATATACAGAGATATATTCTGGGAAGAGATTCGGGAGATGTGATGACTTCAACAGACCAGCTTAAAGCAAGTGAACAGTATCTAAACAAATGTTAATTGGATAGACACCAAAAAGTAGACCTGCTATTAAATAGCAACAGTTTAAACATAGAATGATTTACCTTAATTCTTTCAAGCTTCCTCACATTTTCTATTTTTGGAAATAAGGAATGGTATTGACTTCTTTGGATTAATAGGTTGAAAACAGCAGCAACGACTTCTGTAGAGTATATTTATTTTCTTGAGAAGAGTCATTTTATCCACACACAATTACCCCGTGAAGAAAGTTGCACTGAAGGAATGGCCCAATCTACACCATGATTGATCAGAGACTTGAACTTGGATCCCACACTCTAATCAGGAGCAAAATCAGTGTGCACCCTTCTAAAGCAACTCCATTTAAAACCAACTGCCAGATAAATATTCACTTAAATGACTGACAGAATGAAAGCAATTACTCCATTTAATGCACCAGTATTTTTCAGACTCCATATCTCCAGTTTATCAATGATGCAGCTACATACTGCAGCAAATACAGAGGACCCCAATAAAAGTCCTCTGAATAGAAGATCCCACCCTCTTTCAAGTAGATTGTCAAATTGCAAAGAGAAGCTTCAAGCCAGAACCACAACCCCATAATTGAGATATCCACCCATGAAAGGAAGATTCAGTTTCATTTTCTATCTTCTGTTCTATCCTTCCTAATCCCCGGCATATTTTTGCAACCCAAACATCAAAAAAAAAAAAAAAAGAGGTGGTTAAATTATAGCTTGTTTTCTACATTTTGAGGAGAGGGGGATTTTTTTTCTCCACGCTCACCTACCTTTCTCTATTGTGTAGGGTATATTTTGCTTCAAGGGAAGGGGTTTATAAAGACATTAATAAATAAAGCTTTCACGGGCACAAGAATGCTAATGTGTAGTATTTTTAACAATGTTACAGATGCTGCTTCTTCCCATTGCAACTGATCCCATTTTCTTCACCTTATTATTTGAGAGGCCAAATAAGAAGCCTTATTCCCATCAACAGGAAAGGAAGGAAGACCAAACCCAAGACTGGCTGATGAAAAACCTGCAGTCTCACCAATAAACATTCCCCCATGGAAAACCACGCCATTGAGTACTTTGGAGTATTTTAAGGTTGATTCTGGTACCTGCTACATAAAACTCCTCAGCATGAGAATAAGTCGGCGAGTTTTCCCTGGTTGCATGTTGGAAAACTTTACAGCACCACACCGTGAAACAGCAAACGCATTGCAGATGAGCATCATGTGCAACGTCATGGTACAGAAGACCGGATGTCCCAAGGGCATCACGTCTGAGTTCATCCTTACTCAAGAAGTCAGCTCACCCATGTTGAAGTTCACCCATCTCTTGTTTGCCCATCAAAAGTTTGCTTTCTCTGGAGTCCCAAGGTCACAACTTCAAATTTCCCATTTCAGGTTTGTAGCTCCTTGGGAAACGGAAAAGATATACTGGCTCATATAGTACTTCAGCTAAGAAAAACGAGGAGACGACACACTAACCACAAAAAGCCATACCATAAAACCACTCTGAGCACAGCTGGGGATCTCATATGCGCTTATAATTTTTACAAACCTTCTACCCCATCAACAGGCCCATTCACAGAGCTTCTTGACTGCCAACTCCACACAGCCTTGTGGCAGTGCCTGAAGCAGAAATTATGCACGGAGCCTATCTATCCTCAATAAATGCAATTTCTTTATTCCGAAGAGCTGCGGCTTAAAAACTTCCTCAAACCATCATGCTGGTCCACACCATTTCAGAACTGCTGACATTAGAAAGCAAAGTGCCATATGTGTTTGATTATTGCAAGCTGCTATAGAGCGCAAGCTAGGATTTTAATTGCAATGCCCTATTTCAGTGATAGTTTAATTCAAACTGCCAAGGGCTGATTTAGAAACAGGAAACCCTGAATAGGTACACAGGCAAAGTTTATCAAAGAGAAAACTGAGATGGTTTTAAATATACATTTCATTTCTTCTCTCTCCCTCGTGCGGTAAACTAATTTGCACATACTGAACTGAATTCCTAACCTTGGCTGTTCAGAGTAGGAGGTCATGTCCAACACAGACAAGCTTCCACATCATACCAGGTTGCAATTTGTTTATAATTCACCAAATAAAACCACAACAATACAGTAAATAATAAATGAACAAGCCTACCTTGACTAAGTATGACACATGAACATAGTCATTATTTATTCTTCTTCAAAAGCCAAGACTCATCCTACATTAATTATATCCAGGATTTCTGTTGGTATGCCACCCCTTCACTTTGCTGTATCTCAGATTACATTTTGATATATTGAATTTGGTATTACTTTGCTGCTTGCTATCATTTACAATATGGCTTAAAACAGGTTTGCAGAGAACTGCAACCTGGAGTTGAAGAAAACATTTTTAATATGCAAACCATATGTTTTGCCATTAATCAAGGCTTCCCCCCACTTTATTTTTTCAGTAAACAACCACAGATTATTCATCTATAGCTTTACATCTGCAGTAATGCTACAATATTTGACAGGCAGTGTCAAATGACTCACCACCCAGTTTTCAGAACAGGAATTTATTTATTTTTATTTAAGTAGAACTTTCATCGCACGAACTAGGTTTCTAAATGATCCATTGACTGAACAAAGAGCTGTGTTCCTGTAACATCTTATAAAATCCAAACCAGGTAAGCCATGTTATGGCTTAATGCAATGGATGGACACAATCATACTCTGTTCTGTTGCACGTTTGATGGGGAAAATGAATAAATCATCACTAAACTGAATTTCATCAGGTAAATCAGGCACTTCACTAGAATATCACAATCATTTTGTTCATCGTCCACTGTAGTAAAGGAAGCCAAAGCTGCACTCAACTCTATTTATGCTTATGCAGATCATCAGTTGTAACTAAATTCCTCAGGGATTACTGTACAATTAAGAAAAAGAAGGGGGAGCAAAGATTTATAAATAAATTAATACACTAGAAATAAGACTTTAATTAAAAAATTGTTTTTCTCCTGCCTTCTGCGACTTCCTCGAAGACTAGTAGAATTGTTTGGCTTCAATTTACTTTGCAATACTGTCACATAGAGTCATGCCTACCCATTTCATAACTGATATGATGAACACCGATACATAAAATAGCTTTTCCCATAGAATAGGAAAAGGGTGTCCCTCCAAATGCTGGATTCTAATTCCCAGCTGTCTTACTGCACACAGTCATTGTCAGTGATTATAGGAGTTGCAATGCTATAAACCTCAAGGCTGCAGGGTTTTTTTCCTTTGCTATAAAGGAATGTCACAGTAATAGTCTGCACAAAAGCACATCCAAAGCCAAACTGGGAGCACTCTCTTCATGCAAAATATCCTAGGAATTTCAAAGATAACATACTGCTGAGGTTATCACACAAATTCAATGCAATCTACCTTATATGTATTTCATACTGTGTTGTGGCCTCAGACAGTACATATATCAATATATTTGGTAAAATAACATGAAAGAGACAATAGCACAGCTTCTCTAGGTGGTTAGGTTCATACATCATGTTAAGCCCGAAACTAGTTTGGTTTGAATTTATTATGGTGCATAAATTGGATCATCCAGATCACTATGGTTTGGTCAAACAGATTTAAACCAGATGTAGCAAGGTGCATAAACTTAATGGATTCTTAAAAAGAACAACAACTCAGTGGAGCAGCTGGAGTAGCTCTCTAAGTTTTGGCCCAGAGTCTTTCCTCATCTTATCTTCAATAAATCATCAATGAATTATGCCCATTCTTCCCAGGGAGGAAAGCCTTCTTTTTCATCAAAATATTTATACCTAAGAACAATGATCTTTGTTAACAATGAACTTTGTTAACTTGGAAGTAAATTTTCATATACATTCCAACGTTTGTATTCTCTCTCTCGACACACACACATATACATACACATGCAGAGAGAAACATTTTCTGAGTTCTTGTCATTGAAACATAATAGACTTGTACAACTAATTTTTAACCTGTATTTAAGAATAGCATACTGCTACAACTTATTTTCTTAGCAATGTGGCATGGGATAAAAATATAAGTCCAAAATAAAACAAAATATCTGTGTGATAGCCTCCGGAGACTATTTGTATTCATTCTATAACATTAAGGAAAGACTTACAAGTGAAGTTTAAAACCTGCTAACAGGGGTTTCACAACCAGAAAGGAATAATAGCAACTTATACTATTTCTTGTATAATTACTGTCAGGGTCAAAAATAGAAAGAGACTGACTTTCAAACTATTTGGAATAATGAAAAGTGCTCTCTCCTTTGCAAACCTCCTGGGATAATTAAATGCACCTTTCCAATTTACTTTTTTTCTGTTCCATATTTCATTTTTGTGTCTAAGCAATGCATTCTGCTGAGAACATCAGTCTTTGACAAGAGTTTGTGCGAAGGTTCAGTCTCACACACCTGGCCATTGTAAGCAACAAAATGGCTGCAGCATTTGATGCTTAGGGATACATACTAATGATATCATCACCAAGACTTGTACTCAAGCAAGGCAACTGCGGAAAATCTAATGCTTCAGTGCCATTGTTGCTTCATGATAAGGCGATTCTAGCTGTCCATACGCAACATTAGTGAGACTTGTAAATGAATTAAGAAAGAGTTCTGAGCACAAAGAATCATTATCTTACCAAGGACATGTGGTCCATCAAGGGCAAACGCTCTTGCATCTAAAAACCAGGATGTCTTATCATCTTCCCATCTTTCTGAGACTCAAGGTCAGGGAAATGTAGCGTTGGATCTTAAACATGGGAAATAAGACTTGCTTCCTTGATTCAGATGGCGTTAATATTAAGACGGTCTCTAGTTATATAGCAATTAATACAGAATTATCTACTGAGGGATACTCCTAGTACAGGTATGATGAGAACAAAGAGCCACTGCAAAACAGGGCGTCACGTTTAAAGATTCTCACTCTGCTATACTAAGAATCCCTATTGCAGAATGTTGAATACAAGGTATCGATGAATTGAATGGCAAACAAAACAAGCCTGGGGACTGGGGAACACATTCCTATAAGGTTTTCTACTATAACTTAGCGTGTTTAGTCATTTATAACCACTTTTCGGTTGGAATCCTAGATCACGCTAGGATGATGTGATCCCTACTGCACTCAATAGGATTGATTTCAAAGTTATGACTGTACTGCAGAATATGAGATCAAGCAACCCACAGTTACTCAAACCAGAAAGTATCCAGGACAAAGGAGAATTTAACTCTTCTAGAGACATATAGAAGACTCTGTTCTCTTCCTGAAGACAGTAAAGCTTTATATAGCATGCATTGATTTCTGAGCTGCTTTACCACAGTTGGCTTCCTGAACGAGGTGGTAGGTTTTAGAGAGTTCAAAATTCCATGCTATCACATGGAATGTGATAGTTCATAGACTGAACTGTTCAAGCTGACACATATGGCTTCCTAGAGTTTGATTCAGTTTGAATGCCAGAAACAGATGTATTATCAGAAATTAGTCTACAAACATTAGCATATCCAGAATAAATAAAAGCGATGCTCACAGGATCTCACATTTCATGCTTCCTTTTCTTAAAAACAGATAATAATGCTGAACCAAGCAATGCACAAATGTACTGCAGAAACAAGCATGTAGATGCAACTAGCTGTCTAGAACCTAGGATAAATAGTAGTTTTAGGAAATTATCAGGATATTTCTACTCCTAACCTTAAATCTCCATCACTTGATACTCCCTTGTTCATCAGAAACAGATTATACAAGATAATAGTGCAAGCAGCGTGACAAGTCCCTTCATTCATTCAATTCATTCATTCAGTGCAGAATACCAGCTATAGAACTAAATTATAACCACCCTCCCTACCAAACCAGTCAATATTAGAAAGAAAAGAAGGAAACAAACATTATCTCAACTACTGGAACTAAAGAAGGATGAATAGAAAGTTGCCTTCAGGCCTTACAGAATACAAATGTGTTACACAGCTACAGGTCCAAATATTTGATCTTCCTTTTTTGCAGAAGCTATGATGTAGAAAGCCAGTGCACTAAGCAGACAGTTCTATGCTGAATATAAATTATCCTTTAAGTATAACAAGTTATTATCCTGCTCACATTTAAGAGAAAAGAAAGCTTGCTTGGAGGAATGACAGGACTATAAAGCAGTAACACCTTTTATGCAGGTGGGGAAAAAAATTAAACTGTGGACAAAGATTTGAATGGTTAAACACCTTAAGGAGGGAGAGAAAGCAAGAGAGAGAGAGATGGAAATCTGTGTCTTTTCAGTTTCATTTGACAGAATAATTTAAACAGGGAACATTCATACATCCGGCAACAGCAACAACAGTTTATTATTTGCCTCCCATAATAGAGTTGATCCTCTTATAATCTTGCAAAAAAAAAAAAAGACTCCAAGAGCCATTGGCTTAAGTAATGTTCAGTTTTATCTTCAGATTCAGCTACAGACACAACTAAAGCAGAAACATGCCTGGAAATTTAAAAAGTCTTTTGCAGCTTACACTTTCCTTTTTCCTACCAACTCGCTCTGCGTTCTCAGGACTTTTGTCATTAATATTCTGATCAAGTTTTTGCAATTAACACACATCCTGTTTTCTACCCCCCATATCAACCCCTCCATCACCACCTTTGTATAGGTGGGATTATTTGCATAGATGTGTTTATCCATTATAAATTCTGGCTTGTCTCTCTTTCACCCTTATCTTATGCAAATTTACAGCACTGAAAGCATCCAAGGATGAAGGCATCACACAGGCTCCCATTCACATTTTAAATTTAGAAACAAATAATTTTTGACAAAATAATAGAGCTTTATTGGAATCTGTTCAGAGAACATCTTAGAAATTAGCACCGGGTTTCTAGCATTCTGTGGATGATCTTACAAAAGAGGAACCTGTTCCTGAGCCATCAAGGAGCCTGTGTAACTTGCAGACTTACATAGTCATTCCACCTAGAGAACAAATAATTCATTCCACATTATCGGCCACGAGTGTAGGAATAGTTCCCTATATATTCACAAAGGTAGCATGGCACTCAGGACAGAAAAAAAGTCTTCTATGTTTTTCCATGTTATGCGTATTTCACTTGGCATACCAACTTTCACTTTTCATTTGCTAACCCTCAGTAAACAAAACAGAACCAAAAAAAACCCCTTAATTTGCTTACGGCACAAGTTCTCTTTGAATATGGTTTTTGTGTTTAAGGCATCCCTCATTTCCATTTATCTAAAATAAGTGTGCTAAATTTTAAAGTAAGGCATGTTTGCATTTTGGGTGAACCAGATCCCTTTATCAACCCAACTTCCCAGCCTGAAAAAAAAACCCGATGCTTCCTGGTTGCCCATTGTAGACCCGTGGTTGAGTTCAAGCTATTTTTAGGCAAGGCTGTGTGTTTCCATGGTCCACGCCCCCCTCCTTCCCTCTTTCTCCTGTTCCCCCCCCCCAAGGTCATGGAGAAGGTAATGCCTACTCATGATAGACCTTCAGAACTACTTTGTATAAGTTATTACTATACCATGGTTGAAGGCAGAAACCTCTGCCTGTAGCCAAACTAAGACTTCTGTTCAAGCCAGAAGATATAAAGAAGCATGCCACAGCCAACTTCTTCCAAGGTGGAGAATGATTTGGTAAGTCCAGCTGAATTCTGTCCTTCCACCCCTGCTGACAAAGTAATGACAAAGAAGCACTTCTGGGAACAAAGTCTCTTCTCCTAGTTTCTCTGCCCGGAACATTCACACTGAAATCTCGGCTTCAGTGCTGCCATGCTTGGATTTCCTTTTCCACCAGTCTGAAGAATCCACAGACTCAACTAAGTGTCTGGATGCATATCAATGTATATATCTTCTCTTTCTCTTCGCAGCTGCTGCACATCTTATTCCGAGGCTCCAAATAAGCAACTTCATCACATGAGCTCAAGGAAGCCCTTCAATTAAGGAACTTCATTTACAATCCAGCACACTGTTGGGTTTTTCCTCTTCTCTCCCACCAAACCCACATAGAAAGATTATACATGCACTCATACACCCCCCCCAAGCAGGGTGGGTTTTTTTTAATCTTTATCAAATGCAGCCTCCATCACAAGATTGCCATTCCACCCACCAAAGATGCCACCTCTTTTTTCTTCTATTCACCCACCCCCAGATTTTAGCCTTCCTGCACACCTTTCCTCAGTAGTCTGCATCCTGCCTGACTCCTCAAATTCTGCACTGCTTCCATGGAAGTGATGGTGTTGCATTGTAAAAAGGAAGAGACCGAGGTACCTGGGCGCCTCGCTAGCCTTAAGCCACAAGTTGATCAACCCTCCCAGCAATTGAGCACTCTATCGTTTCTTCTGCTTCCTCTCACCACCTCCAGCCACTACCACCCCTCTTCCCGACACTGGTGAAATGCAAGGCACAAATGGAGCACGACAGACCAGCCCATGCATGGAAGATCGCAAAGCGGTGTCACGGCCGTTCCTTTCCGATGAAAGAGTTATACCTTCACTTCCCCACTCCAGTTAGTCATTGCACCAATTCCTTGGAGGCTCCTCCATACGGGTGGGGGAGTGGGTAGAGAGATGCTTTCTCTGGGGAATTGCCGCTACTCGCCATTCACCGCCTTCTCCGTCCGCTCTCTATCTCCATCAGCCGGGTCCCCCCCTCCGCCCCTTACCTTCAATTCCCTCCGTGCAAATCAAGCTTCCCAGCCGTGCCTCAAATCAGACCCCAAGCGCACCGCGGGAAAATCCACGTTCTGCTCAAAGAGGAAGGGAAGGGAGAGGGGAATGGACATTGGGGAAAGGAGATTCCCAGGAGTCGAAAAGGGAGGACCGAGCGCGAAGAGAGCGGGACGGGGCTCTGCTGCCCCCAAAGTGACATCCGGAGGCGAAGAAAAGAAGGATGCCAGCATCCCCGCTCTACAATTGTGGGGAGGGGATGGGCAAGTTAGAGCTCGAATAAAGGAAAGGAAAAGTGAGAAATCCCCCCCGCACAAGCTTCAAAGGAATGCTTGCAAGAAAAGACGGCGCCCAAGTCGGGCAGCTGCCGAGCGGCTCCGTTTAACTTACACGAGGAGACTGGCAAACTTGAAGGAAGGCGAGGCGGAAAAATCCTCCGGTTACGGCCAGCCCCAAGCGGCTGAAACGGCTCTTGTCCTTGGCAGGCGCGACCCCCGGAGAAGTCTAGGCTGCCGCTGCGACCGGCGGTGCGACGCGCGGCGCCCAAAGCAGGCGATATTCCCCACGAGAAGGCGAGAGGCGAGCCGGAGGGCGCTCGCCTGCGCGCAAACGACTCGGCAAGCGCGGGGATCCGCAGGGCTGCCCCCGAAGGCGAGCTGGCAACTCGGAGCACGCTCCCGCCCGGAGCTCACGCGTTGTTGCTGCTGCTGCTGCTGCTGCTGTTGCTAGCCCCGCCGCCGCGACTCCACACGGCGGTTGCATCGGCTCCGCGCTTCAGCTGCTGGCGTCTGAACTCCGCTTTCCCCGACAGCGCCAGCAAGTCCTCGCCG